>AWUE01013642.1:0-17838 GCA_001974825.2 Corchorus olitorius | reverse complement strand
CTAAAGGTTTTTTTTTTTAGGGTTACTTATGTAAGAAAATCGGTATTAATTACTTACTAAAGATGTAAGATATCAATTAAGAATATAATTAAGGTTGTTAAATTTGTTGATAGCATCATGTCTCGGTCCTAAAACGCCTTTTTCAGGCATCTAATAAAAAAACATGTCACTCGATAAGTCTTGGTCCGAAAACGTCTTTTTTTATGCATCTAATAAAGAACATGTCACTTGATATTTGATTAATAATACTATCTATGTAACAACACTGGATTAATTTTAACTAAATTTATCTAATTAAACATAAAAGTAATAATAAAATGCAATAGATGTAACATAAAATCAAGAAAAAATATTGTAAGTTTCTTTACAACTTTGCCTTAATTGATGTTAAAAATTTTCAAAAGATTTAATTTGAGGTGAAAACGAATTAATTTTGCAAAAGAATATGAAATCCAAAAATAGAAGAAGAAAGAAAAATCGAGCTTTCTATATTCCAAAAACGACTTGCTGCATTCAATTAAAAATAAAAAGCTGATTCTCATCCATTTCAAGAGCTTCATAGTTTGAAATTTTAGATAAGTTTCAATTGTTAAACCAATAAATGTTCCTACTTATAATGAATATTGGTGAGAAGTTCTTCAAAAAAGCGTTTAGAAGAGAAAGAAAATAAGATGAAAAGAAGAAGGAAACAACCTTAAAAGTATTTATTATTCCCTCCCCATTATGGATTAATTAGGATTAAGTGATTTTAATGGGATTTTTTTTTGTACAAGTTAGAATATAGTAGTAGCATTCAAAACTTATTTGATAGCGAACATTATAGTTATTTTGATATAATCTTAAATAATTTTAAGTAAGAAGATTCATAACCTTTTTTTATATATAAAAAATTACTAAAATCATCCAATAGCGCAATTAGGTTTGTAGAGAGCATTATTGCTATTTTAATACCTTTTATAATTTTTTTAGTAATTTTAGATCACAAGATTAATAACATTCATAATTGACGAAAATGATTAAAAGTAATAAAATCATAAGGTTACTGAATTTGTTGATAGGACTATAGCTTTTTTTTCTTTTTTTTTTTATAATCTTCGCAACTTTTTTTACTAATCTTAGATATGAAAATTATACTCCTCATTGAATTGATAAAATGCTACTAAATTAATTAAAGATGTTAGGTTACTAAATCACCTTATACTATAAAAATTTTTATAACCTTTATAACTTTTTTAACAACCTTAAAGAAGAACATTGACAAATGCCATTATTGATAAAAGACTACTAAAATTACTAACAATATAAGGTTAATTACTGAATTTATTGATAACGTTCAAAAACCTTTGATAACTTAAATAGCTTTTTAATGAACATTTGATGAGGAAATTGATAATCTTATTCTTCTTTTTTTTTGGCATCAGAGATCGATAACCTTTTTAATTGATTAATGTTTAACTTTTGTTCTTAATAGCCCTGTAGTTTTTTTAGTAAATTCAAATAAGAAAATTGATAACCTTTCTTCATTATTGAAGATAACCATAATTGTTTAATAATTTAAGTTTTTTTTTGTTCGTTCAATGAGATTAATTATTTCAGTAAACTAAATGACCAAATTTTAATGATTAATTAATCAAAATTTATGAAAATAAAAAGTACACATGTGTGGAATATATGATTTATCAATTATTAACATACGTGCAACGCAGGTGCTTTAACTAGTATAAAGATATTTAGGTGTTTGGATACAAGAATATATTTTTTAATTGTTTGAAGACCTGCAAATTCAAGATAAAAAAGTGTAAATACTATTCTTCAGTGGGAGTCATGAGTACTCGTAGCTTTCCCCAAAACAATATGAACAAAGGTATGCTAATGTTATTGCCAAAGGTGATAGCTAAAGGCCATGCATGGAAGCTCTCTTTCAGAATGTTAATTATCAATGGCATTAGAGATTAACATTAACCAGTAACTCTCTACCTGAGCCCAGAGAAGGAAAAAGGAAACGATCAAAGTCGTATTAGCACAAGAATTTAATATTAATTTCTACCAAGGCTTTCTAAAAAAAAATTCCTACCAAGGCAAGTTGAAATATAATAATATTTGTACACCTAATAATTCATTGAGAGATGTATGATTTGTGATGCCGCCGGCCGACTCATTATCAGTGGCATTTATGACGAAGCAGCATCTCAACTACTTCACCCATGGTGGGTCTTGCATCTCTATCTTCCTGAACGCATCGCAGGGCCGCCGCAACCAGATCCAGCATCTCACCCTCATCGTATTCTCCTTTTAACTTGGGATCTATAATCTCCTGCTTCCACGTTTCACCAATCTCTTCTGCTCTTCCCATGTGTTCCTTCACCCATGCAACTAGCGTTCGTTGCTCTGTTTTCGAACCACTTCCATCACTCGACCCATTGATTCCCATGGCAGCTGGACTTCTCCCTGTGACTAACTCCAATAACACGATTCCATAGCTATAAACATCGACTTTGGAAGTAATGGGAAGATTGAAAACCCACTCGGGTGCCATATAACCCCTGGTTCCTCGAATTCTCGAGAATTTTGAGCAGTTAATGTCTCCCCTGTTTAGCAGCCAAGACAGTCCAAAATCTGACACTTTAGGCTGGTATTTAGAGTCTAAAAGAATGTTTTGAGGCTTTATGTCGCAATGAAGAACCCACTCCAAACATTCTTCATGTAAATAAGCTAATCCTCTAGCAGTCCCTAAAGCAATTTCGAATCTCTTTTTCCAATCAAGTGCTTTGAAACAGAGGTTTTCTGCCAATGACCCATGTTCCATGTACGCATAAACCAGAAGCCTATGCTTTCCATCTGCACAATATCCCCACATGTCTATTAAGTTCATGTGATTAAGCTTTCCAATGGTGTTAACTTCTGCTAGAAATTCAGCCTCCCCTTTGTTAGCATCGATGAGTCGCTTGATTGCTGCAAGTCGACCATCTGACAAAATGGCTTTGTAAACAATTCCTCCTGCACCTCTTCCAATCTCCTCTGAGAAACTATTTGTCGCTTTTTTCAGTTCAGAATAGCTGAATTTTCTAAACCCAGGTGTCACAAGATGGTAACGTGCCATCGGGCTTTTGTCATGATCATGGGTTCTAATCAAGAAACACCAAACAAAGATGACTGTAAGAATTTCGACTACTCCAACTGCAGAAGCAGACCAAAGGGCAAATCTTACTGACTCATTTACATGCTTCTTGGAATAGTGTCGTTCCAATGGCTGAATCAATTTGTTGGAACATTGTAACTTGATATCTTGGACACTGTTATTGTAAAAGGGGACAGTAGCTTTGGGCACTTTCAAGTAGAAATCAGCATTAAAATTTGGTGGGCGATGGCCATTCAACAATTGTGTCTTGGGATAACAATATGTCCCATCTGGCTCATGGGCTTTGATGAATCTGAATTGGAAACCTTTGCAATCACACAACTCCGAGCATATTCTCTTGCAATCATCCAATGTGACATTTGGGTACATATTGTAATCATAGCCATAGTATTCGACATGGCGGAGTTTCAAGTAACCCACCTCTGTTTCATTACAAGAAAGTTTAAATTCTGATTGACACCCAAGAGACCAATCAGTAGGATCCACCATTATATAACCTGGAGGACAAGAACATTTCCTGCCAGAATCAGGAATATAAATGCATATGCTGTTTGGTCCACAACATCCATGAGCCATGCATGGTTGAGGAAAGGCTTGCCATGAAACAACCCAAGTTTCTTCATCTTCATTCAGACTATACAGTCGAATATTCCCATCTAGATCCATCTTCAACATTCTGGGAACCCTTGAACCATAATCAGCTGACACGAAAGTGAAATTGTCAGTTGAGCTGAAATTTCCCAAAGAATCCAAAACTGCAATTTTGCTATTGTTGAAAGTAGATCTTCCTGCTTCCCATCTCAAAAGCCATGGGCTTGGCCAGTAAACGCTTGAAAACTCAGGGCCTTTGTATAAAAGGCAGAGGACATTATCGGTGTCAAAATAAAGCTGATAGTAACCCGACGAGTGATTCCCCTGACTCTTTGACGAGATGAGCCTTGAGTTTTCAGTAAAGGGTTGAAGAGGAAGCAGAGTATCGGTGGGTGAATCGTAGCTTTGCCACAATTTACGACCTCGGGAATCTCGCAAGACAAGATTGCCGCCATTTTCAAGCTTTAATTGAGTTGGGGAAACCGAGATGGTTTTTGTTTCCCAGACAACGATATGGCCTGCATCTTTCAAAACGAGATTACCCGATTTCTGCAAACAGAGCCTTGAGCCCTTACCATTGACTGGTTGGTCTCGATTTGCCATCCAAACTATGGTGCAACTGTTAGCATTGCAAGATGGTTTGTTGAACCAAATCGCAAAAGAATAAGCATTCTGACCAACAGGGTGAAACCCAGCGCTGAAAATTCCATCAGGTGAAGTTAACACATCGCTGGCAGACTCCACCGACAGAGATGAACCTGCCCATAGACCATTGGAGGAGGAAGATGAAAGTGGACAGCTTAAAATCAAACACAAGATGAGTATGATCAATTTGGCCATGAAAATTTTTGTTAATTGATCAAGGCAGGGAAGGGTTTGAAGGGCTTGGCAACTAAGAAAGCAGAGGAAGAACCGTATACATAATGAGAGACCAACGAGAGAGAGAGAGCAGAGGTTTTAATCTTGAGGGGCGGCGGCGAAGAGGAATTTAAATATAAGCTTGGAAGATTTAAAGATTCTTTGACAGGAAAATTGGTTCTTCTGCAATCCGATTGGTCAAAACTCAAAAGAGTTTCCCAGGACCAGAAAGAAATGATCAGAGATATGTTTATGACATAAATGTCATGCGTCATCGAAATCGAATTCTAATGAAAATAACCCCAGAAGAAGATTTCTTCTGATGAATTTCTATTTTCCTCCTGAATTAGTATTTACTATTTAGCAGTATAAACTCACCGTTCAAGTGGTACGGGCCGACGCACAAGACAAAAGCCATTGACTTTTCTGGAAACATGTATATCTTCTAATTAATCTATTTAATTATTTATAAGAAAATGATGAATTTAAGATTTAAGAACAGTAGAGATATATACAACAATAATAGTAGAATTAAAAAAAAAAAAGGAACAGTAGAGATACAGCTAACATAGCACGCAAAATGTTTGAATTCAATCCTGGCTTAGGAAACAGCTTACAACAATAATTCATTTATAATTAAAAATTATTTTATTAACTATCAAGCTAAATTATTCAAAAGCAAAGAAAATGATACAACAAAACCAGGCTTATTATATTACAATGCCAAAAAACGACAAATTTTGGACAAATGAGAACTGGTAAAATGATAAGCAGACTGCTTAAAGCAGTCATCTTTTGATTAAAGCATTGCAATTTCCAAATGAACTTTTGCCTTTGTCTAATTATACCCTTTAGGCCTATCATAAAAAGTTAAGTGGTGCACTGGTTTATTCTACTTGTACTTGCTAAAATGGACATTTAAATGCAATTATTTTTCAGTTTAATTTCTAATACAATTAATGACAAATAAAAAAAATACTCCATAGGATAGCTTTCAATCAACATGATTAAACCCTCTTTTCCCATTCTTAAATTGTTAATTTATGTTAGAATGCATGTGAAATAAGTGTATTTAATACAACTAATAATGGAATTAAACTAAGTAGTTGTGCATTTTTGTTAAATGGAAGGCGGCACAGAAACTGAGACTCGAGGGCGTTCGGGTGAGGAGGATGATCAATTGCAACGAAGCACAAAAAAGGTTAAGGCGGCGGAAGGGCCAAGGGATGCCCATGTCCCGGCTGCGCTTTCTTTTAAGGACGCCATGATGGGAGGTAGGAAGAGCTCGGTCCCTAGATTTGATGAATTGGGATCCTTGGAATCAGATGAGGGTCTGATCCAAATTGCACAAAAGGATGGCTGGCCTTTGATTTCTCTTTCTGAGAATTTTAAGACTCATATTCGCAATCAGTGGAAGGATTGTATTCTAGTGAAGCTTTTGGGCAGGAACATCTCGTACAATGTTCTTACTGATCGATTGCAGAAACTGTGGAATCCGAAAGGGGATTGGGATCTCGTGGATGTGGGATCTGGATACTGTGTAGCAAAATTCTCATCTCCAGATGAGAATTGAGGAGGGTTATGGATGGAGGTCCCTGGACTGTTTTTGGTCACTACCTTACAATACGCAGATGGCAACCGGACTTCAATCCGGTTACGACAACTATTGAATCCACTGCTGTTTGGGTTCGTTTTCCTGGGTTACCAATTGAGTATTTTCATCCTAGAATTCTTATGGCTATAGGTAATACCCTGGGGAAAGCCATTAAGGTGGATACGAAGACTCAATGTGCTTCGAGAGGAAGGTTTGTAAGGGTTTGTGTTGAAGTGGAGTTTAGCAAACCTTTGGTTCCAAAGGTTTTCTTCGAGGAGCGATGGTAACCAGTGGAGTATGAGGGGCTTAAACATATTTGCTTTCAATGCGGTAGGGCTGGAATGAGTGGGCAGTGTGCTCTTTGCCCCAAAGTGACGGTTCCAGAGATGAATCCGGCTGAAAAGGGTGAGGGTGTTGCCGCTGCTATTGTTGTTGATGCCCAACATCCTGTAGCCGCCCATGGTGGTGGCCAATGTGAGCCTACAGTATATTTGCCCACAGGTGATTTCGGACCTTGGATGATGGTTCAACCCCGTAAATCACGGAAGCCTGCTAATCAGATTCAAAAATCTCGGACTCCTTTTATGGCGGGTAGAGGGGATAAGGAAGGCTCTAGATTTTCGGCACTTGCCGAGGAGGGAGGTAATTTGAATTTGGAAGAGGAGAACATTCCATATAAGGAGAGAGATCAAGTAGTTGAGGCTTGGGCCCGAGGCGTGTATAATACTAGCAAGGGCTCTTCTGGGCCTGGGTCTGGGACTAACAAGGCCCAAAAGCAACTAAGGAGGGCTGTCAACCCTGGACCGACGTCTTCTAGGGTCAATAATGGGGAACATAATAAAGCTTCGGGTAGTAGGGACATTGGAGCTCTTAGAGCAGCTTCTTCTTATCTTTCTGCTTCTAGAGTTTCTTTGGTTGAGCAACACATGGAGGATCCTGACGCTAGAGTGGAGGATATAAGTGATACTATTGAAGATGATGATTTGATGGATGGAAATTTTCATTCGGCAGGTTTGGAGGCAGGGGAGAGAGGTTTAGATGTTCGCCTTCGAAATCCGCCGGATAAGAATTTTTTGGGTTCTGGTGTTCCTGAGACTCAATTCCAAGATACTTGTATGCAAGTGGAGCAGGATGAACAACAAGACTTGAATGTTGAAGATGTTGTTATGATTAATTCTCAACCTAGGGAGAGGAACTACCTAGGATCTCATCCTAATTTTTAGATGAATTTTATCGTTTGGAATAGCCGTGGAGCGGGAAACAATTCTTTTCGTCGTCATGCTATTGATATGATTAGTACTTATAAACCGTCTATTATGGCGGTTGTTGAGCCGAAAGTGTCTGGAGTTACAGCTCGGAAAGTGTTAAAAAGACTTAAGATGCCAAAGTTCCATATAGCGGATCCGGAAGGGTTTGCAGGAGGGATTTGGTTGTGTTGGGAGGAGTCTTTGTTGAGTTTGGAAGTTGTGCATTCTTCGCCCCAACTGGTTCATGCCTTAGTTCAGAAACCAGGTGAATCTAAATTCCTCTTATCTGTGGTTTATGCAAGCCCTATTTTGGAAATTCGTAGAAGACTTTGGGCTTCTCTCATCGAATTTGCAGGTTCGGTTGATGTCCTTTGGCTTGTCATGGGAGACTTTAATGATGTGTTGAGTAGTAATGAAAAGCTTGGAGGGCCGACTCCATCTATTGGTCGATGTTTGTCCTTCAGTGGCATGATCCTATCTTGTGGATTAATTGATTTGGGATTTCATGGTTCTAGCTTCACTTGGGTTAACAAAAGGAAGGGGCTGGCTCGTGTCCAAGAAAGATTAGATAGGGCCTTGGCCAACTCGGATTGGCGGATACTCTATCCTGATGCCATGGTGCAGCATTTACCTCGTTTACATTCGGATCACTGCCCTATTTTGATCCGTTGTGAACCTGCATTGGATATGAACCGATCGCAGTGCCCTTTTCGGTTCCAGGCAATGTGGTTATCCCATGAGGGTTTCATGTCAATGGTAGATGATTTATGGAATAACTTGCATGGTGATCTTTGTGATAAGAATGAGAAATTGATTAAGCATTTACAGGCTTGGAATCGAGATGAGTTTGGCAATATCTTTGAACGTAAAAAGAAGCTAAGGGCTCGAATCTCTGGATTACAGTGTTCTTTGTCCTTGCATTGTTCTCATCAACTTCAATTACTTGAGATTGAGTTGCTTCGTCAATATAATCAGATTTTGGAACAGGAGGAAATATTTTGGGCCCAAAAGTCTAGAGTTCAATGGTTACAACAGGGAGATAAAAATACCAGATTCTTCCATTTATCTACAATTTGTCGGCAAAGACGCAATAGGGTGGTTATGCTTCGTGACAGTGATGGTGAATGGGTCATGGAGACTAGTCCTCTTCAAGACCTTGTGCTTAGCTTTTATCGAGATCTATATGCTGCGGATGAGGAAAGGATAGTGAATTTGGAGCCGTTGCTGCAACCAACTATTTCGATTATGGATGCAAATAATTTAGCTCGAGAGATTTCTCCTTGTGAAGTTCGTGATGCTTTGTTTCAAATGAAATCTTGGAAAGCACCTGGTATTGATGGGTTTCAAGCGGGTTTTTACCAAAAATGCTGGGAGTCAGTTGGGAAGGATCTGGTGAATCTAGTACACTCGGCTTTCCGTAATGGTTCTTTTAATATGTCTTTGAGTCAAACTCTCATTGTGTTGATTCCAAAGGTCACTAACCCCGAATATGTGAAGCAGTTTCGCCCAATTAGTTTGTGTACTGTTGCTTATAAGCTTATTACAAAGGTCATGGTGAACCGCTTGAGACCTTTGTTGGGTGACTTGGTTGGTCCGTTGCAATCGAGTTTCATTCCAGGTAGACAAGCAGCTGACAATATTTTTATCGCTCAGGAGATGATTCATACTATCAGAAAATCGAGAAGTAAGAATGGTTTGATGGCTATTAAAATTGATTTGGAGAAAGCATATGATCGTGTTAGCTGGACCTTTTTGCGTGATACACTTGTGGCTTTCAAGTTCCCCCCTAGCTGGATAAAGCTAATTATGTTTTGTGTGGAGAGTGCTTCAATGTCGGTGCTATGGAATGGCGAGAAAACAAACATGTTCCAACCTGGAAGGCGTCTCCGGTAGGGTGACCCCCTTTCTCCTTATTTGTTTGTTCTATGTATGGAGCGGCTGGGACATCTTATATTACAAGCGGTTCAAAATGGCAGGTGGAAGCCGATTGTTATGGGGCAGGGTGGTCCTTCAATATCTCATCTTTTCTTTGCAGATGACTTGTTTCTCTTTGGCCGTGCTACTGAATCTCAAGCTTGCTGCATCCGTCGGGTCTTGGATGTTTTTTGTGCAGCTTCGGGAGCTAGAGTTAGCCTGGACAAATCCAAATTATATATCTCCCCTCATGGTTCTAGGAGAAATGCCCATAGAGTCAGTGAGATTCTTGGGATTGGTTTGTCAAATGATCTTGGGAAGTATCTTGGAGTGCCACTGGTTCATGGACGAGTTGTAAAAGGCACCTTTCGGGAGCTTGTTGACAAGGTTAGTACTCGTTTGAGTGGGTGGAAGTCTAAATTCCTGAGCTTGGCTGGTAGAGCTACGTTAGTTAGTTCGGTTACTAGCTCTATTCCCACTTATAGCATGCTTACTGCTAAGATTCCGCAGGGTACTATTGCTAAGTTGGATAGTATGAATCGCCGTTTTTTGTGGGGTGGTAGTGAGGATAAGATAGTTCTGCACTTAGTCTGCTGGGAAGATGTGTGCAAGCCGAAGAGTATGGGTGGCCTAGGCCTTCGAAGTATGGCCCTCCATAATAGGGTCTTGCTCCAAAAGACAGCCTGGCGGTTTTTAATGGAGCCTAATAGTTTGTGGGTGAGGTTATTGAAAGCTAAATATGCCATCCCAGATGATGTTGTTGGCTATGTAACCTCTCATGGGAGTAAAGCTCTCTGGTCCTACTCATGGAGAGGTCTCTTTGGTGCTATCGGTGACCTGGCCAAAGGCTTGAAATGGCGTATTGGGACGGGTTCTAATGTACGATTTTGGCATGATGTATGGCTTGACAAGGCCATTTTTTCGGAACTTGATGTGATTCCTTCTCATATTAACCATGAAACACGTGTGAGTGATTTTATTAATGATGCAGGTCAGTGGAATATGGATCTTATTTTTGCGCAATTGCCTTTGGATATTGCTTTGCAGGTTATTGCTTATCGTCTGCCTCGGATTGGGGTTTTAAATGATACATATGTATGGGCTAGCACTTCGAGTGGAAAGTTTTCAACTAGATCAGCTTATTTGAACCTTCTGAGAGAAGTGGGTACCAGCCCTTCAGGCAACCTTAGTTGGTTGTGGAAATTGTCCATACCGGCTCGTTGGATTCATTTTCTTTGGTTAGCTTGGCGTGGTCGTTTGGTCACTAATGGCTTGAGGTTTCATTGGAATCTTACTACTGATGCCTCATGCGTGTTGTGTGGTGCCAACATGGAGGATATTCTGCATGTTTTGCGAGATTGTAATGAAGCAATGAGGATATGGCAGCAGGTTCTGGTGGATGTCACATGGTTGGAGTTTTCTTCGCTTCCCTTACAGGATTGGCTTCGACAAAATCTGGATCAGTCAGCTCATGATTGGAGGCGTATTGTTCTCTTTGCAACCACATGTTGGCGGATTTGGACTCGTCGATGTAGCATCATGTTTTCCGAGGAGGGCCCTGATCCTGATCAGTTGGATGTGGTGAGGAGCATTGAGCGGACTACTATGGAAATATGCGACTTGCAGGTTCCTAAAACTTCTTTGAGTTTATACGATACACACATCCGTTGGATTCCACCTGCTTCTCATTCAGTGAAATTAAATACGGATGGAGCCTCGTGTGGAAACCCGGGCATGTCTGGGGTAGGGGGTTTGTTGCGCGATTCAACAGGTATGTGGATTGTAGGGTTTGCGGCTCATCTGGGTGTCACGTCTAATACTGTGGCTGAGCTTCATGCCTTGCGTTTAGGACTGATACTTGCTTGGGATGAAGGATATAGAAATGTGGAGTGTGAGGTAGATGCTACTGTTGTGTTGCGATTGATTGAGGATGCTGACTTGGTTTTCCATCCTCTTGGTTCCCTTATTCTTGATATTCGAGAGCTGTTAAAGAGGGAATGGGTTTGCACGTGTCGTCATACATTGAGAGAAGGGAACTTTTGTGCTGATGTCTTATCTAAGATGGGGTGTTCACTGGATGAAGATTATGTTGTTTTTCGTCAACCACCTTTGGAGGTGAAGGGAGTTCTGCAGGCGGATAGTCTTGGTGTAGCCTATCCTAGAGGCTTTAAACTGTAATTTTATTTCTTCGGGGTTCTACCAAAAAAAAAAAAACCTAAGTAGTTGTGCAAGTTATAGTCAATTTCATTTCATTAAAAAAAAAAAAAACGCCCAATATTGGATCTACTAATTGCATTGGACCTGAGCCTTCCTTCTTATCTTCTGATCCAAGTTATAAAGTCTAGGCCCGGCTCGGACACATCTACGTTACCCATTTCCTAATAGAATGGAATAGAAAGTTCCAAGCAACAGAAATTTCCTCATCCTCGCAATTCGCATCTCTCCCGCCAAACCCAAAAGGAAACACCCATTTTTTCTCTGAGCTGAGCTGAGAGCTCAACCGCCCAAGAAAGCAATGGCGACCAAGCGAAAGGCGAACAAAGCCCCCGCCACCGAGGACCACCCTCCACCTCCACATTTGCAGCCGGGTTCCCAAGTTGAGATCAGCAGCAACGACAAGGGCTTCCGTGGCTCATGGTACACCGGCACCGTCATCAGGCGTGCTGCTCAGTCTTCAAGAAACAACCCATCGGCCGCCAACAATTACCTGATCGAGTACCACGAACTTCTCACCAAAGCCGGTAAACCCTTGCGAGAGACCATCCACGCTGCCAATTTACGCCCTCTGGCCCCTCGAGAAACCTCAAGAAAGTTCAAGTTTGCTGAAGAGGTTGATGCTTTCAACCATGATGGCTGGTGGGAGGGAACAATCACTAAGGAGTTGGATAATGGCAACTTTCATGTTTACTTTATGGGTTCTAAAGAGCAGCTGGAGTTTTCAGAGGATCAGTTGAGGCTTCACCGTGAGTGGGTTAACGGGTCTTGGGTACCACCGTTGGAGGAAGGTGATGAACAAGTCAAGGAGGTGTGATTTCTTTTTTCCGTTTTTTCTTGCATCTTGATATTAATCTTTTACCTCTCTTTCCCCATTTTCGTTTTGGGGTTTTCTTGTTTCTTTGGGTCTTTCTAACAATCTGTTTATCGTCGGAAATTGGAATAAGAAGTACAGGGGAATTACATAGTGAAAATGATAGATATTGGGGTTTTATGATTTGTTTCTTTGTATGTATACTTGTAGGAGTGTATTTTCATGGACCTATTTCTGAATAATTTGTCATATTTATGCTCATGATGTATAAACTGTTCTTGATTGTTTTAACTTTAGTTCATAGATGCATTAATCGACTAAAGAGATGGGTTTGGGGTTGTGGTGAAGGAAGGTTCTATGGAGCAGTTTCATTAATTTGTAAAATGGAGAATCTCAAGGGAAGATGATCTGATTCTTGATTTGTAACGTGGTTCTTAAATTTTCTTTTTCCCTTATGTTGCGAGCATCATTTATCTGCAGAAAGTACCAGCAGAGGAAGAAGAAGATGCTGAAGCAAATCTGCAGGAGTCTTCCCCATTAGCTGTTACTCCTATTAAATATCAGAAGCTGGATCATGCAGGCTCTTCTCAGGTATGACTTACTGTTTCAACATTGCTATTGTGAAAATTAATTTATATCCACCATGTGTCTTTAAGCATGGATTGGTCCTGCATCTTTATCTACAATTGAAATTCGATCCAGAGTCTTTGGTAGCAGGCCCCAAACTACTGATGCAGTTTTCAACTCTATTAGTGAAGCCATTAGATATCGTTTGCATGGTCTAGAAAAAGGTGAAGAGAGACTATGTCAATATGCAATTGTGTACACGTTGGAGTCTTAATATTCCTTGCTTGTCTTCATTCTAGTTTGTTGATTGCATTTTTCTAACTGCTTGCAGTTTTGTAATCCAGTTTTACAGTAGCAGCTTGTCTGCTTTCGGATAAATAAAATCATTTGCTTATCCAAAAAAAAAAAAAACTGATCCTTGCACCAATTATGATTCATGAAAATGAGAGTGTTCAAGATTTTTCTGATATTTGGTTTAATGTAATTTGCTTGTTAATCAGGGACCATCTAAGTCGAAATGATTGCTGCAGCCTACAAGAGGAGAAGTATCAAGCATGTTCGTGAATATCTCTGGACCATCAAAACATTCATCATTAACAATACTCTGGACCAATTTTTAGAATCCAAGTAAAGCCAATTCTAATGTTTTCTGCGTTTCACTCTTATACATTGTGTTCCTGGCGATTGTCATTATAACTAATTTTAGGTATTCATATAGGCATTTGGTTCATACTGTAGTTACCTTAGAAAGCAGCCTTATATACTCAGATATAGAGCATTATAAAATGTCACTTACAGCTACTCTTTTCCACATCTATTCTATTGATTTTGCCTAGTCTTGATGTTTAATGTTTCAGTCCATTATTTTCTCCTACAATTTTCTCTTGCTTGATTCATGGCACCAACTTCTATATGCAGTGACTGTTGGATTCAAATTGAAAGTTCATGCATTGATATATAGTTTTCTTTTCTACTATCTGTGAGGCCCAAGCTGGACAATTGACCACCCTTGCCTTGCCCAACTTTGTTGTAAAACAATTTAGGCTAAGCCTTTGAGGTTCAAGAATGGGATATCTAAATGGGTTCTGTTGTTAAAGGGGTCCATTTGAAGTAGCGAGTAAAGGGGTCAATCAATGACCAAAACATTGTTGTCTTGTTTATGGTGCTTGTCTTGTTTGCTAATTTTCATGACCCTCGAATTATTTGATTTAATGTATCAATAGGATCTTTTTCATCTGAGCTAGCTAATGTTTGATTTATGGTTTCGAAAAGGAAAAAGGTTATATAATATGTTAAGATGACCCATCAATCCTTAATTAATGTCATAAGAATATTTATAATTAAGCTTAGCTATGGTTTTAGGCATGAACAATTGGATTATGCCTCATTTTACACCATACATAGGAATAGGTATAACACTTAAAGCAGGAAACTGTAAATCTACAATGGCAGTATATTCCAAGCTAGAATGTGGTAGTAATAAAAAGTGCAGCAAGCTTCAATTATTCAACGGATTAAAAGCTAATGGAACTAATTAATGCAAGTTATATAGTGAATTTAATTCATTACGAGGAAAGAAGCCTCTCAACGACTTGACTCATGGTGGGCCTTGCATCTTTGTCTTCCTGCACGCAATCAATAGCAACTTCAACCAGAATTTCCATCTTTCGCTTGTCATAATTGCCTCCCAAGATTGGATCAACTATTTCTACCGTCCATGACGCCATTGAACCTGAGTCTTTCTTCTTTTCCTTGACCCAAGTTAATGACCTGTCAAAGTCTAAGTCAATTTCCCCTTCAGCAATACTATCCACGAATTGAATCCCTTTATTAATTGGACTCATTCCGGTCACCATCTCCAATACTACAATACCGTAGCTGTAAACATCTACCTTTGAAGTAATAGGGAGGTTGAAAATCCACTCGGGAGCCATGTAACCTCGAGTTCCCCTCATCTTTGAAAAGCTAGAATTGCTAAGATTACTTCTGTCAAGTAGCTTGGAAAGGCCAAAATCAGAAACTTTGGGTTGGTAGCAGGAGTCAAGGAGTATGTTTTGGGGCTTAACATCACAATGCAAGATCCATTCCAAGCACTCTTCATGAAGATAAGCTAAGCCCTTTGCCGTGCCTAAGGCGATATCATACCTCTTTTGCCAGTCAAGTTCATGAGAAGTTAGCTTTTCAGCCAAGGATCCATTCTCCATGAATTCGTAAACAAGGAGCCTGTGCTTTTTCTCTGCACAAAATCCCCACATTTGGATCAAGCTCATGTGGTTGAGCTTTCCAATTGTGTTTACTTCCGCTAAGAACTCAGCTTCTCCTTGATTGGCTTCGTTTAGTCGCTTCACTGCTGCAACTTTACCATCTGGTAGCTTGCCTTTGTACACGATTCCTCCTCCTCCTCGTCCAATTTCTTCCTTGAAATTGTTTGTTGCTTCTTTCAGCTCATTAAAAGTGAATCTCTTGAATCCAGTTGCTGCGAGGAGGCCATAGCCTTCTTTATAAGCTGCATTGTTCTTTTGAGTAGCTCTAAATAAAAAGCACCAAACCAAAAAGATGGAAATAAACTCAACTCCTCCCAATGCACTTGCAAACAAGAGTATGACTTTCAACATCCCGTTTTCCGGTGTTTTAACATAGCTTCTGTCTAGCTCTTTAACATTCTCCCAACATTTTAAGCTGACAGGCTTCGTCTTTGTGTCGTTGTAAGAGAAGAGCAATGCTTTAGGCAGCTTTATATAGATGTCTCCATTAAAGTTAGGTGCTCTTTGCCCATTCTGCAACACCACCTTGGGGAAACAATCATAAAACCCACTACCGCGATTGAATTTATATTGAAACCCTTTACAATCGAAACTGTTCAAGCATGTAGATTTGCACTGCTTTAAGGTTTGATTCGGGAAAATTCCAAAATCATAGCCATAAAACTCTGTTTGAGCAAGTCTGATAAAATCAAACTCGCTAGCATTGAGGGACATATTGAATTCTGGTTGACAACCAAGAGACCAATCACTTTGATTCTTCATTTTGTATCCTGGAGGGCAAGAACACTTCCTCCCAGAATTCGGAGCATAGCTACAAAGACTATTTTCCCCGCAAAGGCCATGAATTCTGCATGGTTGACTCATTGGTTGCCATGTAACAACCCATGAAGGATTGTTTTCTTCTCTGCTGTACAATCGAAGGTTACCATCATAGTCAATGGTCAATCTTCTCTGAATCCAGCTTGCACCATAATCGGAAGACTTGAAAAACAAATTATCACTTGAACTGAAATTGCCCAAGGAATCAATCACGGCCATTCTCGTACTATTGTACGTGGACCTTCCATTTTCCCAGCTTACAGACCACGGATTAGGCCAATAAACGCTTGAAATCTCAGGGCCATCAAAAAGAAGACGAAGAACATTATCATCATCGAAAAAAAGCTTATAGAAACCAGAGGAATAGTTTCCTTTTCGTCTCCTGGAGACAAGTTGTGTGTATCTGGTGAGTGATTGTAAGGGCACAAGGGTATCCGTAGGAGAATCAAAGCTCTGCCATAAAGCAAAACCTGTTGAATTACTCAGAACAAGATTGCCATAGTCATTCAACTGCAACTGGACCCAAGACGACAAAGATGAAGTATGAGTGGCCCAAACATTGGTCTGAGCAGCATCAGTTAAGATAAGATTGCCGGTTTCTAACAGGTACAGCTTGGAGCGCCTTCCATTCACCGGTTGGTCACGGTTTGCCATCCAAACCACGGTGCAATTTTGAATAGAACACTTGGGTTTGCTGAACCAGATGGCGAAAGCATAAGCATTGTCACCAACAGGATAAAAACCAGCTGAGAAAGTACCGTTGGGTGATACTAAAACATCTTTCGGATTCTCTACTGAAAGAGACGATCCTTTGCTCAAGTTTTGATAGGTCGAACAACATGCTAATGGAGATAGTAATATCAAATGCAAGAAAAGTGAAAAATATATGGGAATATTCATGGTAAGAAGAGTTAGCCAATTCATATATCTCCTAAGCTTAAAGAAGGCCCTGCATGGCCTGATATTAGCCGAAATGGAATATAAATAAACGCTAGTGATCGTTCGACTGCGGTCTTACTCAGGGAAAGAGACTAGGTATAGGGGTATTCTCACGTCACGATTAACAGACGGAAACGTTGTTTTTTAACTAAAATGGAATGGAAAAAATTGACTTCCTGGAAATTATGGGAGAATACCTACTAAATTGATCAGGGGCTAATTAACACTACTAAGTACCATATCTTATCTTTTTAATTACTTGTTTTCGAGGTTATATTAACCGGAAAACACACCACGATATACTATATAAGGTAGTTTTGATAGTACTAGTACTTTGCCACGTGTTTCACACGTGGATTTGAAAATTTAGTTAAAATTAATTTCAAGTTACATACGGATATATTAATTCAATCGTATTAATTCAATGGTTTTTTTTTTAAAGACTAAGCAAAGTTTTAAACATTCATCGGTAGAACATTGAATAAATTGGAAATTAAAAGGCTTAATAGACAAAATGGCCCCCGAACAATCACAAAAGGGACAAAATGACCTCTGAGCTTTCATTTGGAACAATTAAGTTCTCTCAATTTTGGAACAATCTAGCCCCTTCAAAGAACATTTTGTCCTACTTTGTCAAAATTTGAGGGTTATTTTGTTCTTCTATGTCAAAATTCGAGGGCTATTTTGTCTATCAATCTGGAGTCATTTACTTCTTTTATTTCATATGACCAAAGTCCATTCAATGAGGGGCTAAATTGTCCCAAAATTGATAATTTGAGGGTTTAATTGTCCCAATCGAAAGTTCATTGACAATTTTGTCCTTTTGGTGATATTTCGAGGATTATTTGTTTATTAAGCTTGAAATAAAAAATAAAATT
>AWUE01013640.1:0-16702 GCA_001974825.2 Corchorus olitorius | reverse complement strand
GAATTTGCGTCTTTGATTTTCATCCTCGACTTTTGGCGCTAGCAACATCTTCCTCACCACGTAAGTTTCATGATCTTCATCAGAGTAATAGTCATCTTCTCCATCAGGACCGTAAGTACCTCCATCATTATCTTCATTAACTTCATAATCTTCCACCAAATTAATCTTTCTACGGGGACAATCACTAGATCTGTGACCTGGCTGGTTGCACTTGAAGCACTTGTTAACGGTTGGTCTAGCATAAGGATTCGCTGGCTTTGTGGTTTCCTTAGCTACTTCTGTTTGTTTCGCCTTATCTTTTGAGTCATTCTTCTCTCGCATTGGATTGGAATTCCAATTTGAATTTCTTCCCTTCTGACTCGATTCCCCATAAGTCTTCTTGTTGGATTCACCTCGATACTTCTCTTGCATCAAAAGTTCAGCTGTAGTAGCCAAATTTCGAGCATCATCAACCATATGTATAGACTGAACTCCAATCTTATCTCTGACTGAAGGCTTCAAACCATCCAAATACCTAGCCACCCTTTGATCCTCAGATTCTTGCAAATTGACTCTTTCTGACAGCCTCAAAAATTCTGTTGTATAATCATGGACACTCCTCTGACCTTGCGAGCACCTATGGTATTGCATATAGAGAATCTGCTCATAATCAGGCGGTAAAAATCTGGCGTGGATTTTCTGTTTCATCTTTCTCCAAGTCGTAATAGCTCTCTTGCCCTGCCTCCGTCTCTCTGTTTGCAGCCTATCCCCCTAAGCTGAAGCACCACCCTTCAGCCTATAAGCTACCAACTTAACCCTTTTCCCCTCAGGAATTTCACAATAATCAAAGAATCGTTCCACCTCAGAGATCCAATCAAGGGTATCTTCTATTCCTAAATTTCCATCAAAATTAGGAATATCCACTCTAAGCTTAAAGGAATTACCTCTTTCCTCATTGTTATCTCCTCCAACGACAAATCCAGCATACCCACCATCTTCATCGTCAGATGATGAATCATGTAATTGTCTCGCAACGATTTGATTTTGATTTCCAAGGTTAGCCCTCGCCGCGGGTTGGATAGGGGCAAGTCCTCTATCTCGGTTCCTCGCGTTGTTGCCTTCCCTGTCGGCAGCGACTAATTGAGCTAACTGATCCATCCTTTGCGCCAGCTGATCGACCCGTTCGCCAATAGTTTGCACCTCTTGTCGTAATGCCTGCATCCCTCCGTCAGCAGGATTGCCTTCCTCAACGGCCTTGGCCATCACTCCAAGGAGAAACCTTGGCTCTGAATACCAATTGACGTAGCGGTAAGCGAAGAAAACAAGATCCTTGAACAATCAAGAAATCTTAGGTTTGAGAATCAATCTCAACTTTGGGAAAATATTCCACAAAAGCTTTATTTAGAGAAAAAAAAATAGAATTCAAGAGTTGTATTTAATTTCTGAACTAAAAGGCCTTTATATAGGCAAACTAAATACCTAAGTCCAAGTCAACATAGGACTAGGAAAATAAAAGACTAAATCCTAATTAAACTAGGAAATAATTAAAATAGCAAAAAGAAATAATTAAAATAAAAATAACGTCCTGCGTCATTCCTCCACGGAGTACATTATCCGATTGAATTCTCCTATCCACCATCATTCTTAGAGCGCACTGTCATACTCGATGCTCAAACTGAGCACCTTTTCGGCATTCATGGAGTATCTCTTATTCATCTCACAGAGCACTATACAATTCGACAGAGGGGCGTACTACTAAATTGAGCATTCTACGATTCAACACTCTCCACATGGACTATACATCCAAATCGAATACCCGACACTATCTATTATGTGACCGATAAACTTGTTTAGCTCAAATCATCCCAACCCTCCCACCTGATGCTTAGGTTCATAGTCGTTTGTGCAATCACTTTAAAATCACCCTGTTGGGTTGAAAATTAAGTACTAAGGCCGGACTAAATTACTTGGGCTTTTGAAGAAAATAATTGAGTTTAATTTGGGCTTGAACTTTATCATTCTTGGGCTTACAAGATGATATAGCCATGATGGTTAATTAAAGAGGTTAATTATGGTTATTAAGTAAGTTAATGGCTTGTTACTTCCCACTTAAAATGTAACTTATTAAATGTTATCCACATGTTGAATTAATGTGGATAAATGGTTACTTAACTACTAATTTGGACATTATAAATAAGAGTTTTTCTTATGTCAAAAAGGTTGTCAAATTCATCAAAGACAAGAAGTCAAAAATCTTATAATTGTCTAAACTTTTAGAAGTAATCTTGGAAGTAGATTACCTTGCAAATTATGAGTAGTTCCCTTAACTTAGATTGTATTCAGACCCTTGTAATCAAGCATCCGAGATCAAGAATCTCACTTTCTCTTTGTATTTTACTAGTGTTCTTAATAAATCTCTTATTGTGACACAATTGCAATTTCGTATTTAGACTTTGATTCCCCACTCTTGCATAGAAGAAACAAGGGTGAGAACCCTTACATTTTTCACCTCAAACAATTTGGCACACCTGGTGGGACATTAGGAAAGTTTTTGCAAATCATGCCTCAAAAAACAAGGCAAAGTAACAATGAGGAAGAAGATAATTCTGCATCTAATGTCAATGTTAATGAAACTGTTAGAGTTGATAAAAGATTGACTCATGAAGATAGAGTTACTCCTACTATGCTGTCAAAAGCGATGATGTAACTTATTTCTCAAGTTCAGAAAACTCAAATGAGTACCAATAAAAATGCTGAACAAGTAAATTCACTTGTACAATCACAACATGTAATATTTGAACAAAATGGACAAAATCATGTTATTTTAACCGATGCAATTAATAACTTATCTAAACATATTATATCAATGACAACTCAAAATAATACTTTTTTGAATTAATAACTTATCTAAACATATTATATCAATGACAACTCAAAATAATACTTTTTTTGTAGAAATTAGGAAAGTTGTAAAAAGGGATTCTCACGTTTGGATATAATTATTACTAGGTCTAGCATGTCGTTTGCAACTTTTATTGTTATTATTATTATTATTATATGGCATAAATACCACTTTGCACCCTTAAGTTTATATGGACTGATACTTTGCACCCAACTTTTTTATTTTGACCAAAACGTATCCTAAAGTTTTATTTTTATGCCACTTTGCACCCTCTGTTCGGTAGAACAAACGGATCAGTCACGGCGTCTGACATGACATGCCACGTGGACAAAAAATGACACGCAACACGTATCCTTTTGTGCACGTGGCATGCCACGTGTCACTTTTTGAAACACATGACATGCCACATGTCACTTTTTTGGTACACATGGCATGATATGTGTCACTTTTTGGTACACGTGGCGTGTCACATATCGCTTTTTGGTACACATGGCATGCCATCGTCGGATACCGTGATAGAGCCGTTTGTCATACCGTGATGGAGGGTGCAAAGTGGCACAAAAATAAAACTTTAGGGTGTGTTTTGGTTAAAATAAAAAAAGTTAGGTATAAAGTGGCAGTCCATACAAACTAAAGGGTGCAAAGTTGCGCGTTATTGTCTGTGCTCTTTTATCTGGCTACAAGCTTTCCAAGAGAATCGCCTGGTGATGCTTCGTTTTTCAAACGAATATTGTAATAGATTTCATCCGTAAGAGACAGAAGAACATAATGTAGTATGTACTTTTTGTCCTTGAGAGTTCAATAAGTTCGACGTGTAATCTACAGATTAGTTGTAATTATATGATTGAATTTTGTGTTTTCTTGGGTGGTTTTCCTTTTCCAAATGTTCGGGTCTCATGGTTCCCCATAGCTTGAAAGTTGTAGTCTTTTTTTTTTTTTTTTTTTTTGCACCAGAAAGTTGTAGTCTATATTACCAAAAGAGGATGTCAAAAGTATAACTTGGACAAATAAGCTAAGACTGGAAAAAAAAGCATCTTTCTTGCCGTTATCGTCAAGTCATGGCCCTTTCTTTAATTCACCAAAATAGCACTTGTTGGTAATCTTGAGTTCCTGACCAGTTATTGAAAGCACATTAGGAGTAGACAAAATAGCAAGTATACAATTCAACACAGAAAGTTTGGTCATCTAGACAACCCATCAACTAAACTAGAATCGTGTAGAAAATAGGGGCCTAATGTATTCCATATTTCAAATATGCTTCAAATTCATCAGAATATATATCCATGGTTTTCCCAACCCGCAAAAGGAAAGAAGATAATATAAATGAAAGCATAAAATTACAATTGAGTATTCACAAAACAGCCCTCTATATACCATAAGCGAGGTAAACACAAGGAGGACAAAGGCCTGGGTTAATCTTCAAATGTGATACTAAAACAAAATGGGCAAATCACCTAAAGTTTTTCTTCTTCAATGACATGAAGTTTTCCTTCTGTAAACTCACAAGCTGGAATGGGGACTCGAAGCTGCTTCTGCAGCTTCTTCACCACAAACACTTCTGGCTCCTCACAGATGTTTACCACAGTACCTTTCCTTCCAAGCCGACCCGTTCGGCCAGCTCGATGAGCATAGTGGATAGAATCAGTGGGTAAGTCCAGATTAACCACAAGGTCACATTCTGCCACATCCAGACCCCTTGCTGAAAGTTCATTTGTCACAAGAACTCTCAATTCCCCATCCTTGAACTTTTTCAAAGTTGTTGACCTTGCAAGCTTGCCAAGGTCACCATGCAGCTCTGCTGCTTTCATTCCACGAGCCTCTAGCTTGAAGACAGCATCCTTTAGCTGCTTTGTATGGTTCATGAAGGCTATCACTGACTTGGCATCAAGTGCATGAACACATCTTCTCAATGTATCAACCTTGTGCTGTAATTTTGTGACACAATGGTAGTGTTTTAAAGCAGGT
This sequence comes from Corchorus olitorius, assembly GCA_001974825.2. NCBI lineage: Eukaryota > Viridiplantae > Streptophyta > Magnoliopsida > Malvales > Malvaceae > Corchorus > Corchorus olitorius. Next base: position 11,856 of record AWUE01013640.1, on the reverse strand, counting down.
GGTAGGCTTTGTGATGCAGCCTGGGTCTGCATACTTGAACTTGAGTCTGAAGTGGATGTAGACTTTAAGATATTAATAGGTTCAGCAGGAGAAACAGATTCAAGTGGCATGACCCTTTTGGCTTGAACTAGAAGAGGGTCACACCCCAGTTCCTAGCTGCCCTTATTACTGAATATGGAACCGTAGCAGACACCATAATTGTCTGACGCTCAGCCCTCTTTACAGGTGAGCCACGGGGGTCAGCACCTGCTTTCCTACCAACATGTTCCAATATTCGGTGCATATGTTCCCGGAAGTTAAATGAGAGGAGCTCATCAACTTCATCTAAAACTAAGAATCGACAGCCATGAGTGTGAAGCTTTCCGGCTGCACTGATCTCTGCAATTCGGCCAGGGGTGCCAACAACAATTGCTGGTTTGTTTTTCTTTAAAGCTTCTTCCTGTCTCGATCGGTTTGCACCTCCTACAAGCTGTTGAACAACTCTCTTGTCTGCGGGACCTAGTATCTTCTCTACCTCCCTAACAATTTGCATCCCCAGTTCCCTGGAGGGAGCCACAATAACTGCTTCAATCTCCTTTTTCTTTCCAGATTCAGCCTCACCATTCAGAGACTTCTTTTTCAGGGGGCCTACTTCAGACAGTATGGGAAGGAGATAGGCTAATGTTTTCCCTGAGCCTGTGTAAGACTGAATGACAACATCATGACCCTTGAGAATAGTTGGAACTGCTGCAGACTGAACATCAGTTGGAACTGTGAAGCCTGCGGTCTCTAATCTCTCTAGCAACAAAGGTGGGAGGCCGAGCTCGGAAAATGATTCTGCAGCAAAAGGTGCCGACTCAATCTCTAGCGCTTTTTTCACCCCAACTGCCTTAACTGCTTTTATACTGTTGCTTCCAACCACCCTCAACTTAGTTTTGGGTGTTTCATTAGGAACACCGAGTCTTTCAACTTTATTTGCTTTATTCTTGTTTGTTTTTTCAAACTCACTCTTGAAATTAAGGCTGGCAAGAGTTAGAGGCCCATCATCAGGATTAACCTGACTCACAAAGCGTACATTGGTGTGACTCCAAACTTTCCTAGACAAATGAGTTAACCTAGAACAGGGTAATGATTCTCCAAAAACTAGAAGCAACCGTGTTGAGGCTGATGCGGGCATCTTTGCTAATTAACCAGCAAGTAAAAAAAAAAGAAAAAAAAAGAAAGAAATCCTTGTTTCCAATAGCTCAACTCAATAACATTTGACACTCAAGGGTTACCAAAAAAGCTTCTTTGCAAACATAAAGCCAAGCTGCAGTTTTAGTTCAAGACAAAAAAAGGGTCAGAGCTATATGAAAGAAATATTATATGCACACCTAGCTTCGAAACATGCTAACACAAACCAATCAAAAACTATGTAAAACAGTAAGATACTACTAATCTAGGAAGCTTAAGACATGTTAGATGGATTTGGAAAGTGTAAATTTGAGAAAAGAAAGATGATATCATATGTAATGGAACTAAACTCAATTTAGATGATGGATTCTTAAATGAAACATTTTATAAAACGGTTGGAGAGCAATGCCAAGGCTAAACATTAGATTGAAATCTAAGGGAAAAGGCAGGCTAACGAGAAAAAGTGCCATTGTTCAAGAAAACGAAAATAAACATGAGAGAGTTACCTGTGGAGGTGGAAAGGCAACAGGCGTGAGAGTACATTCGGAGTTAGGCGCCAGGTTTCGGATTGGGTCTGACTTTGGTCTTTTGCTTTGAAGAGACGATGCGTTTACTTAACCTGATAGTTTTGGTGCTTGGACTTGGATATACCCAATTACCCATGGCCATGGGCATGGCCATGGCCTACAAACAAAAGATATACAAATGTTTTTGTTTTTGGGTTGGATTTGGATTTGGATTTGGACCAAAATTTAGTCTGAATGAATATCAAGATTAGCCTATAGGTTAGGTACAATTCGTCACCATTTCGCAACGAATAAAAATGAAATGAAATACCCAAATCCAATCGAGTTTGTCGACGTAACATAAAAATATGGATTGCAATTGCAATGAATAAATAACATTTGATGCGCTGACATTGTATAGATTTAGATGCAATCTTTATTTCGGGATAAAATCTTGATATTTGCAGCAGATTTTGAGAGTCATCTGAAATTGCACAAACAAGTGATGAAGTTGTACAAAGTTAGTTTTGGAAGCTTCTGCAGATTTTGGTAGGCAATTAGAGTTGAATACTTGAAGAAGATTAAGAAGATTCAAGTAAAGTATCACAATTTAGATTCAAATAAACTTGTTCAAGAGGCAAGCAAGGAGCTTGTTTTCAAACTTGCAGAAGCTTCTTGATCAACTTGTTCTGCAAACATTGATTCTACTTATTAGCTTTATCAAAACTTGTAATTGTCTCAGGTGGCAAATAACCTCTCCTTTCCCTACCTACTTGGGCTATCTACAATGTTAATTTGGATAATAATCAAAATGCTAATTTGCTAATATATCTTGTGACTCCTCATCATATTTGCATATCAATATGAAATATCTCAGAGCAACAAGTTGTTGGTCTTAATTAATTGGTAACTTCATCAGCCTATAAGAGCAACTGACCTTGCATCTGTAACTTCATCAAACATCTCTCTACATGACTAATCTTGAATATTGTATAATCTAAGAAAATACAACAGAGTGACAGACTTCATGTTGAATTTGATTAAGCAAACAAACAAATAATTTACTTTTAAATTTATCAACAAACATCAAAAAGGGATATATAACTTGACTTCTTTTTTTTTTTTTTTTTTTTGGAGGTTCTATAACTTGACTTAAATAAATGTAAATTATGTAAAACATGACAGAAAAAGAAAGAGCGTGTACCAAAACTCAAGTCTACCATGTGAATGATGGTAACACAAATGTTGGATATGCATCATATTTGGATGCGAGGGCCTGCACAGAGGATAAATCTGCAACTTGTCCAAAAGTACCCAATCCAAGTTCAGTTGCATGGATCCCTCCAGTTATAAATGCGGATTGAATTCCTGCAGCATTTGCACCCTTAATGTCATGATGAAGAGAGTCACCCACGGCAATAGAATCAGAAGCATCCACACTGACCATTCCCATAGCTGATTCATATATTATCTGCATAGATGAATGGGTATAAATAAAACTCACTCTGCCAATAGGGAAAAAGTTAATCTAAACACAAGATGCAAAAAGAACACTAAAGATATTATAAACAAATATACTACACCCATAAATCTTTTGAACATAAAACAGTCGTATGTCTCTGTGAGGGCGCGCTTAGCAGGTACTCCTCTGATGCTAAAGTTCAAAGCCAGATACAATGATGTGATCACAACCATCCACTTTATAAAAGATGTTGAATAGTTGTAGGGAAACAAATTCATCATATGTCAGATTCCGGCAAACATTATTTAATTGCATAAAACCAGTATTCAGGTACATCTGAACTTATATTTGCTTGGATTTGACACATTTTTTATTAACTGGTACACAGCCATGGACGGATTTATTATCAAGATATTAGAACTTCCAAAATATTCTATATTCTTTGCTAAGACTAATTTAACACGCACACACATGTGTGCAAGTATGTATGAAAACATAAAATCATCAAAATAATATACATGTATGGGTCCTGAAGAAAGGACAATTCTGCATTTGGTTATCTAACATGTCCAGTAAACAAATAGTAACTGTGGGGGAAAATGGGGTGAAGCCAATATAAAATGATATTCTATGACAATCACGAGAAAACTGTTGTGTGGAAAATGTGCATGGTTAGTAGACTTATGTCAAAATGTGCATGGTTAGTGAAGTAAGCTTGTATACATGTTTGTCAGAGCAACGACAGGGCAAGAGAATTCTGTCCCTAGATATTAAGTGCACAAATATGAAACAGGTACAAGAAAACAAGGTGATAGTATCACCTTATCTGGCTTTCCCATCCATTTTACTTCACCACCGAGCTTTTCATATTTGGCTGCCAATGTACCTAAGACAAACCAAAATTGTTAGTAAACTCTTCCCCGATAATAATAATATAGGAACTTCACCTTTTCTGCAACATGCTAGCATAATGAAATAACTTAAACCACATAATCCAGGGGCATAGAAGGGATTACAAGAGCAGCAAATAAATAAAATTTAGCAGTTATTTTTTCATTAAAAAGATTAATATAGAAGAGGTACTTATGGAACTTATGCAGATGACCATTCTGCATTCTCTACTTGAATATGGATGAATTGTTTCAAGATACCCCAAGATTAACATGATTTGAATTTGCTATTACATCCATAAATCCACTTCTATTATTGAATAACTCTTTACCAGGCATGATACTCAAAGCTCTAGCTTCGACAGTCACAAAGTCTGGATTAGCTACCACCATGGGGATCCTTTTTGTTGCACAATGCTCCAATATTTTCTCAAGACCCTCAAGGTTCATAGGACGTACAGCACCTGAAGGAAGCCCCAAGGCTTCAGTGCCATGAGCCAAGATAAAATCAGCTTCTTCCACGTTCTCCACAACTTGTAAGCCCAAACCCTATAAGAATACATTTACATGTTAATTTCAGTCTCATGGTGTCAATCAAACTGCCCTGTCATGATATCTGAATACTATTATGTAGCAGCAATGGAGAGGATAAAGTGTTTGCTGGCACATCAATGAATGAACTGGGTGTCTAATTCCCTTTGAAAGCCAACGGCTACAGTCATCATTCTTAAAAACAAAGTCCTTCAATCTATGAGAAAGTGACCTTGATAGTTAACAGGCGTCAGTAGAGTGATTACTAGAGTTTTGGTCCCAAGGAGCATTTTGGCAGTTTTTTTTAGCTGTATTTAGCCTTTAATTATGATCCACTTGGTCATATCTTCATTCTTCGGATTAATGTTATTAGGGCTTTTATATCATCTTTAGTTAATCTAAATTGGGCTTATTTTTAAACCAAATGACTTTAAAGATCCCAGAGCGATTAGGATCATCAGATACTAAGCCTTATAGAGGGGGATGTATGATTTGTGAGAGAGACTACTGGAGGTTTCTAAAACTGGGTATTTAATTTGAGGAAGAAAACATTATTGAAGGAAGAAAATAGTCATGAAACACTCAAAACAGTTTGCATACCTCAAGAGATATAGCACCCCTGTCACTCCATGTCATATGAATGCAAGACCTTCCAAGTGCAGCAAACCAGGCATCATCTCTCCTAAATTTCATTAAATACAGAAAAAGCCATGAAATGCATCTTAGAATTTACAAAGTAAAAGTCCAGATAAAAGCAGTAGAGTATATATTGCAGAATACGATATTGTAGCTGCAATTGGATAATTTAAAAAATAAAAAGAAGCAATCCAACAATCCATAGAAATAAATTATTTTATTTTTAAGGTTAAATCTTTATCTAGATTCTTCTAAAATAAAAATTTGTAAACATGGGTTATGCCTCAGACATATGTTTTCCTACCCTGCAAATTTGGTTCCACTGATCTATTGCATGTTGAGAAAACTAGGGTGAAAGATAGACTAAAAACGGGAGTACACAAGTCAAACATCAAAAAAAGATTCACAAATAATGACAATTAGAGATGTTAGACTATGTATGTAAGAATAAGATACCAAACCTTTGCAAGTACTGATGCGTTAATTCTCCACTGGTGATGGCTCCTGCAAATAGAGAAGGATCAAACCCTAAGCTCTTCATTCTCTTGATAGTCGCTGATGCACGTCTTGAAGAATTACTAATAATCACCATCTTGGCACCAGCGGTTGCCAGCTTTTCCACTGCCACCCAAGAGTATTCGATGTTTTATGTAAAGTAGAAAAGGCAGTAACATGTAAACATGGTCTATACCAGCAAGAAACAAGCTTACCAAAATGCCAAAACTCAAAGATGAAAACATACATGTTGAAATTGCACCAGGATAAGGTTGTTTTCCATCATGAAGAACGCCGAATTGATCCAAGAACCATGCCTGAGGCACCAAATTAGCCAAAACCCAAAACTGCATTAGTATTAACAAACACATTTGAAGGCAATAGCTACCAAAATCTAATACCCCTGAAGTGAACTTGTTGATTAAAAGCACCTGCATTTTGGGAGACTTTTAGTATTAAAACCCAGGTATAGCAAGTTTAAAAAGTGAATTGGCAGAAGAGTTGTTGGAGATTCAAAGTATAAAACCAAAATAGATAAGTGAGTCTTGGAAGCATGTTGATGAAAGTAAATAGGCATTGGACAGCAATAAGCAAAGGCGATTAGCATGAGTAAGAAACCCTAAACCAAAATGAGGAATCAAATTGGCGTTAAAGTTGAAAAGAAGAAAAAATCTAAGCAAGTATAGTTCAGTTTTGATTAATTTGTTATTATTATAATAATAATAATGTAAAAAGATTGGAGAAAATTAGAGAACCTTGAAGCGAGGCGTTTGGGCAAGGTGTTGAAGACCAGTTAAGGTCTGAAACAGAGGCCCAGTGGATGAAGCAGCAGATGCAGAGCAGTTGGGCATGGGGTTATGTTTTTGAAATCTTCAAATTTAATGCTACTATTTGATTTTGAGGGAAGGAAGCTGATAAAGTTATTTTTTTTGACCCCCAAAGAAAAATCATATATATGTCATCAATCAGTAAGTTAAAAGTCAGGCCCGTTAAGGGGAAGATATGGCTTGGAAGAATATAGTAACACTGAGCAATCCCACTTTCATTCCTGCCCTGGGAGTTGTATATCCAAGGACAAAATTTAGAATTTCTTTTTTTTTAATCAATAAAATTTAGAATTTCTTTACTAACTTTTTTTTCCTTTTTAGGGAATTCAAACAGTAAACTCAAATGGTCCAATTTTCAGCTGATAAGCACTTTTTGATGGTCCAATAAAAATGCATGACTCTTTGAATTTGATGACTTCACAGCAAACTTCTGAGCACTTTTTGCTTTTGGATCACAGGCACAGGGGGGCAACTCTCAAATTTGGCAAAGGAAGCATCAACAAGGACGCTCAGGTCAGGATGACGTGGCCTTAATTACCAGCACTAAAATACTAGTAATTGATTGGTAGTAGAGTACAAGTAGTTGACCAAAAAAAGTAGCACTAGTACAAGTAACTTATGTAGTCTATAGAAAACAATAATAGATGGATCCCTTAAATCACTGTTCAACACTCCATCAAATAAACAGTAAAGAGAAATTGAATTGAAGCTATTCTTTGATCAATCTGCCAATTGGAGATTGCCATGTGTCCGGGTTTCCCCTTCTCTAAATCCGCCTATCCGTCATCGCTTCCAACCACTCCTTTTTTACTTTCTATTCGATTTTCCGCCTCCATGCTTCTTCCCCGAACCTGATTCTTAATCACAAAAAAGAAAAGGTTGTGAGAAGTTGGGTAGGTAACAGGGATTGAAGTCGATCTATTCTCAATTACTAAGTATGATTTATGAAAAGAAAGAAAGAAAGAAAGAAAAACAGAGTAAGAGTAAGTAGTTGGTAACTGGTGGCCGGAGAAAATACCTGAATGGTCTTTGCCAAGATTGACTGGGATGGCTTCTGCGAAGATAAGGTCTCCCAATTGGGCAGGCTTTAAATGGTTGATGCTAAGGTGGATCCCAGCCACTCTTTGGAAACCGCTGGCCATGTTAGCCCCGATGCTTGCCAGAGCCTCCGCTATCAGCGCCTACACCCCGCCGTGTAGCACCTTCAATGGCTGCTTAATTTTCCCAATATCACCCAATTACTAATTGTTAATTAAAGATGAATAATTATTGGTGGAATTAAGTTGGGAAGAAGAAAAAAGTACCTGGCTGCAGTTTTGGGATACTTGAAGGCGTCCGGTGACTTTGGTAGGGGACACCAAATAGTTACAAAGCAACTGAATTCTCAAGGCGTCAGAGACTCAGAGGTTTGCAGATGCTCTTCGTTTCTTTCTGGGTTTACTTTTGATTCATAGTTTTTTTTTTTTTTTCACGTTTGATTTGATATTTCTTTGGTCATTTTGATTATGGATTTTTTGTGCAGAGGAAGGAACCGCAGTACAACCTCTGTTCTTTGCTCGGAAAAAATCATGACCAACAATATTTTACAAATAGAATCATGGACTTCTATTAATCCTCAATAAAAAAGGTAAGTCTCTCTTTCTTTTCATCTATTGGGTACTTATATATATTCAAATCAATTTTGTTGATTCAGAAATGAACTTGATTTGAGTGCTTTCTGTTCAGTTAACGGTCTAAGTTAACCCAAAAAAAAACAAGACAGAAGATTATCCCTTGGTGAATGTTTCAATGGATTCAGTATGCAGCTTTTATCATTTTAGTATCAGTGGGTTCAATGAAAGGTTGCTTTGGTTTGTAGGTTGGTTTCCCTCAGGCTCTAATTTTGCACTTTCAATTCCAAGTTCCTCTGAATCTTCTTCGCTAAATAGTCCTGATGGAAATCCAGTCAATCCAGGTCATTTGCAGATGTTCTTTCTTCTTCTCTGCCTTGGTATTTCTTTTACCAATGGAAAGTAAGCTATAGTTTTGTGGTTCTTTTCTTCTTTTTAAATTTTGATTGCTGTTTATTTTAATCATGAGTTGTATATTGGTAGTTAATGCTTTTGAAAAGGAGGAACATATTGTGAGTTAATTTGGAAAGTTAAGAATAGTAAGTTTTCAATTTTTTCTAATGAGATGGGTTTTTCAGAGCTCTCCCTTCTTTTTCCTGATTTATCCTTCGTTTTCTTCTCTCTATATTACTTGATTATATTATATGCTGGTTCGGCTTTACGGGTCTCTTTCCCTTTACTTTTTTTTGCCATTTTCCGATTTCTCTTTTTTCATGGCGACGAGATGAACAAAACTACTCTAGGGGTTTGCTTTGGATTCAATATTTGCTTCCTCGCATCTTGCGTGTCCTGCTCTTTGTTCTGTTGCTTGGGGTTGTCATCTTTTTTCGTTTTTTGCTGTCAATTTATAATCTCACTCCTAGGTTATTTGCCTCTATTGTGACTGATTTCTTGATCAGATCCGATCTGCTGTAGCACCAAATCAAAAAAGGTCGTCGGCATTCCCCTTGATTCCTGTCACCCTATCGGTATGTCTCATTTTCATTCAACTCTTGAATTTGTGCCTACCATTTTACCATGACAGGCGATTGTGTCAGCTTATAAATTATTACCTTGGGTCTGTTAGATCTGTTGCTTGGCCAGTTGCCATTTTTTTCTGATGGTACAGTCAGATTGAATTACTTCACAGATTATTTGTTGCCATTTTTTTTCTATCGAATTGCTTCAGAGATGATTTGATTATGCGAAGAACCTGCAGTTAGACATTAATTATAGGCAATTTTAACACGTTTTCTCACCTTCCGTCTTTGTAGACGCCTTAATATTTTGTCGGGCTTTTTAATTTGCTTTAAATCGTTCTGTTGTGGCTTTATGAGGCTTGCTCTGTTATTTAAGGTCAATGGCTTACTTGAAGTTTCTAAATATCGTCTTTTGATATATGTCATGTTGCTGGTCTTTTGTTGTGGTTTGGATTTGTTTTATTCCCAAGAGCAAGTGTGTACTGTGTGTTACATAATTGTGATTTGCATTTTGGCTTTCTTTTAGGACTTCTTGAATCTATTTAATGATCAATATACAATGTGAATTTTTTAGGGTTTAGTCTTCAGTTTAGTGGGCTTGCTTTCTTAAGAAAGTTTGTTACACAGTTACTAATCCATAGTATCGCTCAAAAAATAATGCCATCATTGTTACTAATCCATGAATCAGAGAGTGAGATAAGAAACTTAATTTATTAGTTCCATGCCTATATTATGTATCATTATTGAAGTCTTTGTCAGTAGACCTTGAATGTGTGCTATCGAGTGTGTATTATGGGATTGGTTCAATTCATTGGTCTTGCTTATATGGTTTGTGTCATTGCTATTAGATTTGAGAGGATATTCATAGTGGAAAAGCTGTAGAGGATTGTGCTTCATTATCAAGGTTCCTTCTTATCTCATTCGCGGATTTCAAAAGGTTGATTAAATTGTCTTACTCCACTCAAACTGATCAAACGGATTATTTCTCTTATGTGTTGTCTTTTGTAATTTTTTGTTGATCAGAACAAAAGCTTCAGTTTGATCACTTTAAACCAGTTTGATCAAACGTATAATATGTTTGTCTTTAAACATATATTCCAAGGCAATACATAAGAACAAAAGCTTTTACTCCTCTCTGGATACTGCAAGTGATCAAACTGATCTTTTGTGCTATTGTGGTTACCATGGCAGAAAAAGGGATTTTTTTGTTGTTTATGTTATTTTCTTTTGGGCTTGGGATTATATTAATATATAATATATTCTTTATGCATTTTTGCCTACCTTTGTACTGATTTAGAGCTACAATTATGAGAATGTTGTCAAATGCTGTCAATGATTAAGAGAAAGGATTGTATACTGAACCAGTTGTGATTTTGGTTGGAGAATTGCTTAGCATGTTTTATCTGCCTCTTTTTGTTCTGCTGATCTGGAAATTTGATATTATACTCAGGTGGATATGACTGCATTAAAACAGATGGGTGAGAACGACCTTAAAGAGCTAGGAATACCTATGGTATTGTATTCTTCTTTAATGTACTTTATTATTTATTGTTAAAATCTTCTGTTCTATATTTTTTATAATTGATAATTGATGTGCTTAAACTAAACAGTGAAGCTCAACTCTGATCCGATAAGTTAGATTCTAAACTTAAAAATTGTCAGGCGTGTTTAAATTGTTTACATATTTTCTTCATTATACTATATCAATTCTCAATACATATTTGTAGTGATTTTTTGAGTTTTGCTATCAGGTGCCTTTAGGGCACTCCTTAAAGTTTCAGGTTGTGATATTATTTATATCATATATTACATTTTATTTCCTCTTAAAAGGATCAAGTTCTGATTTTAAATATATGTTTAGAATTTGGAAGTAATTAAAAGTGACAAAGAAGGATTTCAAGTTTGGGAAACCCATTGTTGCAGCAGATGTCAGGCTTGAAATTGCTAAACAGAATGTGCCACTATTTGTGTCTGTAAACTTGGGAAAGCTTTCTTAGATAGACACCTTGATGGATAAGCTTTCTTATTTTCATTTATGGGTTTCATGAACAAATTGGCTTGTACTCTTGCCTAACTTACAAATCTTGATTTATGCATCTATTTAATTTGTAATATATGACTTTTGTAATTTGCAGCGTTTTTAAGTTATAGTTGGCATTAGGTGTTGAAAAAAATGTTCCTTCTTTTATTTATAGCCTTCATTAGAAGGTGCAAAAGAGTTGTTTCAAGCTAATTCCCATCTTTTCTGATTTAATTGTTTGCTAATGACAAATGATGTTTGTTTCTTTTGGTAGTAGCAGAGTTACTTAATCTTAAGAACATTTGAGGCATATAGTTGCATTCTATCCTATACTACTAAGACAACATTTTAAGTTTTAACCATATAATTCCATTCTATGCGAACATTTGACAACTTATGATTCCACTTTTCACCTTTGTCGGTTTTGTTAGCACATTTAATTCAGTTGATTGAATATTACAAGACTGGATTTTATGTCAAATTATGTACCTCTTTGCTTATAATGGTATTTTTGGTTGCTGATTGACCCTTAAATTTGTTTATCCATTTGCAGATCATGGGTTTTGCCGTAATATTGGTTTTTTGTTGATCCTATCATAATAGATTTTGCAGGAGATTGTTTCCTCCTGAACTAAGGTCAGTTTAGAAATTTATACTGATTGTTTCCTTTTTTAATAGTAAACCGTTTATTTGTGTGAAATAATGTTTGGGTTTGCTAGGATTATTTGATTGATACTCCTTTTTTTCTTAGTAAGTCTATTGCATTTT
>AWUE01013639.1:0-58103 GCA_001974825.2 Corchorus olitorius | reverse complement strand
TTTATTAATTTAATTCGGCCTATGCCCATGATTGTTTGGTAAGGCCTGATTTTTTATTTAAATCCAATTAGGTTCAAACAATGGAGCGTTAGCTATACCCTCTTTAATATTAGATTCTAAACTTATGAATTGTTAGGCATGTTTAAATTGTTTACATATTTTCTTCATTATACTATATCAATTCTCAATACATATTTGTAGTGATTTTTTGAGTTTTGCTATCAGGTGCCTTTAGGGCACTCCTTAAAGTTAGTTCAATTAGTATAATTTATAGAAATATACTTTCTACTAAATATTTATCTGACAATTATGTGATAATTTTGATGCATTGAGAGAAGACTTTACATAAAATGGGAACTTTAAAGGGTGATATGGCACTTATTAGAGGAATCTGTTTGGCTTGAAACTTGCACTGATTCACTGCTCAAGTACATCATTGATTAGATGGATTATAGCTGATAAATATAATTAAGAACCTTGCCCTTGGTATCAGGGATTTTCCTTGCCCTTAAGTGTTAGTTATAATTACGGGCTTATTGTTAAGTTTGATTGATTATTGAAACGCTGGAGCATCCAGCTGCTAATGGAGGTACAAATAAGATTTGCTTTTTGCCTCTTGCTCGCAATGAATTTTATGGGATTATACTTCGAGTGGTAAAATTTCTTGAAGGGTGCTTTTTTAAGATTCAAATCTGTCAATTAGAAAAGGTTATCATGGTTATTTTTAATGTGAATATATATGTTGAGATTTACATGACCTGCGAAGCCAAGCCGTCAATGAAGGTGGTTTCAATTGCAGGGCCCTAGGAAAAAGATTCTTCTTGCTCTCTTACCGCGTTCCAAAAGGCAACCATGACAATTTGTTCATACATACGATGGGGTGCTCATATTCGTGAAAATTTCCAAGTAAAACCATTGTATCTCTCGTTTTGGGTTAGATTGTTGACCCATTAATCAGTTTTTACAATTTTGAATCCAAGGCTGATTAATATTCGTAGATGGTGACAAGAAATTTTGAGATGTAGAAACTAGAAAGTATTCATATAGATATTGTTTCTTCATATTTCCATACATGCTACATGCTTTTTGACCCCTTTCCCAGCCGTTTCTATTGGGTGTCTGATCCAATTCAACTGTCTTTTAAAATGTTCTGATCTGCAGAGTAGGCTACACTTTAGAAGATTGTATTTTTCTTTATAGTCTGCTCTTCTAGAATCAGTTTTTCAGGAATATATCTGATCCAATTCAACTGTCTTTTAAAATGTTCTGATCTGCAGAGTAAGCTACACTTTAGAAGATTGTATTTTTCTTTATAGTCTGCTCTTCTAGAATCAGTTTTTCAGGAATATATATAAATAAATAGTCATGCCTTATGTCTTATGCCATAAAATTTTGTTTTGTTTGTATCTGCGACTACCTGGAAACGTCCCGGTTTCCTCGTGTAAGCATTTGCTGTCTCCTTTTAACCATTAAGGACATGCACCTGTTATTAAATTTTTATTATGCCATTATTAATAGTGTTTAGCACTATCCTAAGTAAGTGATAGCAGAAACATCATTCTATTGATGTTGCACCTTTTTTTTTTGCAGGAACAAATGTCACCTTTTTTTAACTTTCACAATATATATGTGAAAGTTGCTGAAAGATTTTCAATGATCACATGACTATTGTTATTTAATCTAAGAATACACTGATAGATTCATCCGTGAATCCACTGTTCATCCAGCAATCAAATAAACAGTTCGATCCAATTCGTTAGTTGGTCATAATTATTGAGGTTTGCATTACCATCTGATTATTTTAGTTCTCTGCATTTGTCATCTCTGTCCTTTTCTTTGTTGTCCATCAAAGAATACGTTTGTTTGTTTTTTTCTACAATAGACTTGGATTATAACGAACATAGCATTTTATAATAAATATGTCTGCAGTTTGCCATTAATCTTCTTATTATTTGCTGTATCAGTTGACATTTTGACCTCATTTTTAGTCCTATAAGCTGCTTCCAACAATGCACTGCAGAATGAAACCTCATGTTTTTAGAATATCATCAATTCAGATATTTTGTCTATGATTGATTGTAGAGTTTAGGTTTTGATTGTTGGTTTTCGTTGTACATTTGCAGTTTTTAGTTTTATTAGTTAAATAGAATTCAGTTGAGATTAGCCTTTTTACTCGAATATAAGCAAAGGTGACATTTGATTTTAACTGATTCAAAGTTAGTTTGGTTTGGAGGTGGCACTGCTTTAGTTGGTATTTCAAACCATAATTGGTATTTGATGCTGGCCATTAGGGCTTGCCTGCAGGAGTTCGTTTGGTTGATGAATTAATGGTTTGGTTAATTATGACCCCATTAAGATTGACATTGCTGATAAAACTAATGTTTTATTCTAATGTTTTATTTTTTGCAGGGTTGAGTGTTAACTGATCAAACTATGGATGGTGATCTTTCTTCTCCCATGAAATCACGCCTTGAAACTCACTCCTTGCCTCCTCATTGTATCCCTGTGACTCCTGTTTGTCGAGGTAGGACGGCAAGAGGTCTCATTCTCCCTCTTCTTTACCTCTTTCTTTGAGGCAATGTGCTGTTGGTTCTGATGGACCCTCTTTTTTCCCCACACATAATATTGATGGGCTTGCACGGGTTAATGTTGTTCCCCTACTACCTGCTTCTCCTGTTGCTGCTTCTGATGAAGGGTCGTTGGTTGAAATCCCCGTTAGTTACGAACATGGGCTTTCAACAGAGTTGTTTGTGCGCTCTTTGTGCGCTCTTCTTCTTTGTCCTTGGTTTGTTGTTCTTTGTCAGCTATACTACTTGCTGATTCTCTTTTTAATATTTCTTGGTTTTTGTGTTGATTATTTCTCTTATGTGTTGTCTTTTGTATTTCCTTACGTATTGCCTTGGAAATTGCTCCTCCCAGGTTTCTTCTGTTATGCATCCACTGGTGACATCGTCTTCCTCTTCTGTTGGGTGTCAATCTGTGCTTGATCCTCCCCAACTGCTGACTGGTTTGGTTGATGTACCGGTTCAGGCTGCCTCCCCTGTGGATAGTTCTATCTACGTGTCGCCTCAGGCTGGTGCTTTACTCCAGAATGGTGATACTCTTGATTCATATTATCACGTCTTGGTTGTTTACAATGCTGTTATGTATACATGGCCCATCTGAGCACGATTGTTGTCTTCTTAGTGTTAACTGCCTATTACTAACGTCTGTCACTCTCCTATTTATTTCTCTAATAGAGTCGGGCCTTGGGATCGTTGGAACCATTCGATTGCGTCGTGGCCGAACTGCTGTGAAGCAGGATGCTGTCAATCGGCCTCTTCCTTCTGGCTCACTCACTGCAGCTCGGGTGCGGCTGCGAAATGCTCAGCGATCTGATCCATCTGCTTCTAGCACCGTTCTTGGGTCCGCTCAAATTGTGGATTCTGAAGTTTCCCACAAACGTACATTATCAATTCATCGTCTTTGTTCCCTTTTCATTCTGATACGACTGGTTTCCATTCGCTGATTTCTTGATTCCTTGATTGAAGGGGCGTGTTTTGAACAGTCAAACTTTGGCTCCCCTGAAGTTGTCTGCCCCTATTGTGGAGCATACATGTGGATAGAGGAGAGTGTGGCTAAGCGTGCGGGTGATCGGGCTCCTCTTTTCAGCCTTTGTTGCAAGCAAGGAAAGGTGTCGTTGCCCCCTCGGCGACCGACGCCCCCTTTTTTAGATGCATTGTTGGATCCGAATGGGGGACCATTGTCACAGTCATTTAGGGCTAATATACGTGTGTACAATTCTATTTTCCAGTTCACATCATTGGGTGGGTGCATTGATAACTCAGTGAACAACGGTTCTGGACCCTACATATTCCGGTTGAATCACCAGACGTATCACAAAATCGGTCCTCTCCTCCCCCCTGATGGCTGTAGGCCCCGCTATGCACAACTATACATATATGATTGTGCAAATGAGGTGTCCAACCGTGTTTTCTCGGTTACGGGTGGTACTTCTGCTGACAATATCAATCGTCTGATTGTTGAAGGTTTGATGGTCATGTTTTGACTCTGTGAATGAAGTTGCCAAGCTTTTCCGAATGGCCAAGGAGAGGATTGAACTTGAAGATAATGAGCCTGTGCGGATCAGGTTGTTTAGGTCCAGGGGTTCTGATCAGAGGACTTATTCGCTGCCAAGGTCTGCTCAACTCGGTGGTTTAATTGTTGGTGACTTTGGTAGATCTGATGGAGACCGGGATGTTATTGTTGAACATCGGGATCATCGGCTTATACACATCGGAACTGTACATCCACTTTACATGGCTCTTCAGTACCCGATTTTGTTCCCGTTTGGTGAGGATGGTTTCACCCCTAACATGAGGTATGCTGGCACTTCGGCTTCGGCTGTGTCTGTTCGTCAGACACTCAGCATGCGAGACTATTATGCATACCAGGTACAGCAGCGCACACGTGACGGTGAAACTCTCCTTAGGGGTGGGCGCCTCTTCCAGCAATTCTGTGTGGATACGCTTTCCGCTGTGCAAGAGGGTGAACTAAATTGGTTAAAGGATCATCAGAATGATATTATGGCTGATTTATACAGTAACGTACGGGATCTGGTCCATCGAGGGGACACTGATGTTTCGGGTGTTGGGAAGCGCATCATTCTTCCGGCGAGTTTCACTGGGAGCCCTCGCTACCTCCATCAGAAATATCAGGATGCAATGGCGATTTGTAGAGCCTATGGTTATCCGGACCTCTTCATAACCTTTACCTGTAATGGAAATTGGCCCGAACTTACCTCTGCTTTAGGTTTCTATCCTGGGCTTCGTGCAGAAGATCGTCCGGACCTGGTTTCCCGTGTCTTCCATATTAAGCTGCGTCATTTAGTTGATGACTTGATGAAGTGTGGTCATTTCGGCCCAGCTCTTGCAGGTGAGTTTTTTTATTTCATGGAAAATGGCAGATACTTCATACGTACTGTTTAGATTCATACATATCCTTCATAAATATTATTTCTTAGTCTCTTAATTTTGTTTTGGTTCATACATATTGCTCTTGCTCCCTGTTGATTAGTATTTTATATATATTATTCAATAGTTTGGGTGCTTACTCTGCTGTCTTATTGACACACACACCCGCATGTGGTCTGAATTGTGTTTCCATATACACTATCCCTTTATCTTTATATGCAGGTTGTTTTGTTCCCTCCAGCTGACTTGTAGAAAAAAGTATATAGATAGATCAAATTTAATGGGCTGGTCCTGTGTCTTGCGTCGGTCTAAAAGTTCACTTCGATTATCTTTTATGGGAGTTCGTGCGCTCTTAATGGCCTCATCAACCTTCCGCTCGAGTTCAGGAGTTTTTTAGTTATAGTTTATGTCATTTTGATTGGGCCAGTTTGTTCCATATTGATTTGGACCGTGTTTCCTAATGCAGGCTATATTTATAGCATGTTT
The DNA here is from genome assembly GCA_001974825.2 of Corchorus olitorius. Lineage (NCBI taxonomy): Eukaryota > Viridiplantae > Streptophyta > Magnoliopsida > Malvales > Malvaceae > Corchorus > Corchorus olitorius. The sequence goes on along the minus strand of AWUE01013639.1, from coordinate 52,665 downwards.
ATACATTTAAAATTGTGAGACAGTTTTGGCCACGTTGGCCATCTTTTTAATGTGTTATTTAGTTAACAGTTTTAGGTATTACCGAACGACCGTGTTTGTTTATGTGATGCTTCAGGTATTCTATTTTAAAAGTTGGTGCATTTTGAAGAGCTATTGTAGCTGTGAGTCGGTTAAACAACTTCATCTAAAGGGTTCATATGTTTATTATCTTTTTCCCGTCGTATTCTGTAGGTAACAGTCTTATTCTTCTATACGGGTCTGGTGGTATTTGAACTCTATTGTGATTGTTTCATCTTTAAACTGAACTTTAGAATTTTACGTTTGAATTGCATTCTGGCCCCTGCCTCCAAATGACACATTTTATATTTTGTGCTTTACATCTTGACAGTAACTTACACAGTTGAGTTTCAGAAGAGAGGACTGCCGCATGCCCACATTCTGCTATGGTTGCAACCATGTGCAAAGCTTAAAACTCCAGCTGATGTTGATAGGTTCGTTTCTGCCGAGATCCCTGACCAAGATCGAGATCCCTGACCAAGATCGAGATCCACTTGGTTACGATGCTGTTACATCTTTAATGATGCATGGCCCGTGTGGTCTTGCAAACCCTCGTGCACCATGTATGGAGGGCGGTAAGTGTGACAAGTACTTCCCTAAGCAATTCACACGTTGCACAAAAATTGATCCACAGGGTTACCCAACCTACCGTAGGCGTGACTCGGGTGTTTTTTGTGTCAAGAGTGGGGTTGTTCTTGACAATAGATTCGTTGTCCCACATAATGTTGATCTCTTGGTTCGTTATCAAGCACATATAAATGTCGAGCTATGCAACCAGTCAAGGGCTATTAAATATCTATTCAAATACATCAATAAGGGCCCCGACCGGTCAAGGGTTGTTATTGAATCAAGTCCTCCTTCAGCGCCGGCTGCATCGAATCCTGTGCCTGCTGAACTTAATGAGATTAAAGCGTATCTTGACTGCCGGTATCTGTGTGCCTATGAGTCCTGTTGGCGCCTATTCTGTTTCGAGGTCCACGTCCAGCAACCTGCAGTTCTTAGACTTCTGGTTCATCTACCTGATCGCCACACTATATACTTTCAGAGCCGTGATTCAACCGATGCGGTTCTTTCGAAGCGCGATGCTAATAAAACTATGTTTACCGAATGGCTGGCTGCAAATCGTGAGCATGCGAGTGCACGAAAGCTTTTATATTGTGAATTCCCAGAGACATTTGTTTGGCACGCAGATAAGAAAAAATGGGAGCCGAGACGTAAGGGTAGGTGTATTGGTCGTGTCATCCAAATCAACGCCTGTGCTGGTGATCTTTATTATTTACGCTTGCTGCTCAATGTAGTTAGAGGCCCCAAGAGTTACGAGGAGATCCGGACAGTTAAAGGAGTTCTCTATGATACATTTCAAGCTGCCTGTAAAGCAGCTGGTTTACTTGGCAACGATCGGGAGTGGAATGATGCAATGGTTGAGGCTGCCCACTCTGCTTCTCCTAATGTATTAAGGTGGCTGTTTGTCATGATTGTAGTCTTCTGCCAGGTTTGATTCCCTTATTTGTTGTATATCTATTTCCATTTGTTTGTTTAATTGTCATCTTCTTTTCTCCTTCTATCTATTTCCCCTTTGAAAAACTTTATCTTTTTTATGGTTGAGTTGTATCTATTATTGCTGTATCGCAGGTTTCAAACCCTTCTGGATTCTTCGAACGGCATTGGCGAATCATGGCGGATGACATTGAGTATAGGATGAGGCTGGCAAGGCGTGATCCTGGCTTTGTTATACCGGAGCCTCAGCTTCGTGATCTTACACTATCTTCTATTGAGGAAATTCTGTTTCGTTATGGAAGATCCCTTGCGGACAAGAACCTTCCTTCACCTCAAGATCATACTACTTGCAACTCCTATGATAGGTTGGTTCTAGAGGAGATGAGCTACGATCGTGCTGGATTAGAATCCGACCGTTCACAGCTCGTGGGCCTTCTTAACGATCAACAACGAGTTATTTTTGATTTTATTGTTGGTTCTGTTAATAGCGACAGTGGAAAGATGTATTTTATCCATGGCCATGGGGGCACGGGCAAGACTTTTTTATGGAAAGCATTGCTTGCTGAAGTTCGCCTTTCTGGGTATATTGCTATAGCCGTCGCCTCTTCAGGGATTGCTTCATTGTTGTTACCGGGTGGGCGAACTGCTCACTCACGTTTTAAAATCCCATTGCATATTGATCAGTGGTCAACGTGTGATATCAAGCGGGGGACTCAACTTGCAAGGTTGATTCAACGTACTAGCTTGATTGTTTGGGATGAAGCGCCCATGATGCACCGCCATTGCATTGAGGCATTGGATCGATCCCTTAGAGATATTCGAGGTTCAGTTGATCCCGGGCTGCGAGACCGGCCCTTTGGCGGTATCACAGTTGTTTTTGATGGGGATCTTCGGCAGATCTTACCTGTGATCCCACGTGCATCCAGGTCTGATGTTGTTTGTTACACAATCTGCAACTCACCCCTGTGGAAATACTGTCAGATACTGCATCTAACCGTTAATATGCGACTAACACGCCCCGGACTTACTCCTCAGATGAGGTCTGCAATGAAGGTCTTTGGTCAGTGGCTTCTTGATGTTGGTGATGGAGCTGTCCCTTCATTGTCTGGTGGTGATGACTGTGATGGTAGTCTCATTGAGATACCATCTGATTTATTGATTGAATACACAGGGGACCCGATAGAGGCTATTGTCAATGAAATCTATCCGACTTTTTGTAAAAATTATGCTGATTGGTCTTATCTTAGTCAACGTGCTATTGTAACGCCGTTTAATGTTGTTGTTGACAGGATCAATGCATTCATCCTTGACCTTCTTCCTGGGACAGCCGTCGATTATTATAGCTGTGATCGTGTTTCTGGTTCTTCCTTTATTGATTCAGGTGAGATTTCTCCCTATCCTGTTGAGTTCTTGAATAGTCTTACTTCTCCGGGTGTTCCTAACCACATATTGAAGCTCAAAATTGGATCAATTGTTATGCTTTTACGTAAGGTTAATCAGATGTCTGGACTTTGTAACGGGACTAGGTTAGTCATAACTCATCTAGGAACAAATATTATTCGGGCAAAGATTATATCTGGTGACCACAAGGGCGATGAAGTTTACATTCCAAGAATTGTTTTTACGATTGAGAATAAACAGTGGCCATTCGTCTTAGTACGTAGGCAATATCTGTTGTGGCTCTGTTATGCCATGACCATTAATAAGAGCCAGGGCCAGACCCTTGATTTTGTCGGGGTTTATTTACCCAAACCTGTCTTCTCCCATGGCCAACTCTATGTTGCCTTCTCAAGAGTTACCTCACGTCGTGGTCTTAGGATCCTCATCCATGATGAAGATGCCAATGCTAACAGCCTTACTAGGAATGTCGTCTATACTGAGGTTCTGAGTTGTGTTCCCCGGTCTTCCCATCAATGATACTTTTCCATCCATGTGTTATTTATAATGATGTCCTCTCTGTCACGTTATTCTTTTCATCTTGTCTTATTTTTTTCTTCTCTCCTTATGCGGGGGCATCGTTTCCACTTCCCTGCTGGATTCAGCTGTTATTGTTTTTCTCCATCTTGGTTACTTTTGGATTATCCTTTGTCTGCTTATTTTCCAGATTTATCTTCACGTGTGCATTATTGTTTTGTCTCTTCAGACCAACAACTCCTGACGCTGTCTTGTCCAGATCTCATCTCATGTGCATCTCTATTCTCTTCTGAATTCTTATTTATACTTATACATAATTTCACTAAATTAATCAATGACTCTATATCACCTTGGATAGAATGAGACTTTTATTGTATTGGTCCTTTAGTTCTTGCCCCTCTGTTTAATCCTTTTGTTGTTCCATTGTTATTAGACTTAGACATTAATTTGTTTGACTGTGAATGACTTATCATAGACTTCAACAAAATGCTTAATTCACCAAATATATCCCTTTATGAGATGCTTAATCTCGGCTGCTGATCTTCAGAAATAATGTTTCAATTTATGATGGCTTGACTTTGACCTGTAGTTGCCTTCATATAAGTCTTTAACTTTGCATTCCAAATTTTTACGGTTGGATCCTTCTCTCTAAACGGTGGCTTCTCCCCAGTATCCCCTTGGATATCTAAGGCGAGTTAATATTATATTGCCTTTGGACAGTATCTTCGTTGCTCCCTATTTGCTGGATCCTGTAATTGTTATGTACTGTGATCCTCTTTTTACATGTTAGTGGTTGTACTGTTTGAAGTTCTAATGTATCCCCCCTTTTTTTAGATGCTGCTTTTTTTTGCGTAGTTTTCTAATTTCTCTTTTATATTTCTTTTTGGTCCTCCTGATGTTAGATACCTCTTGATCCTGAACATGAGGAACTCTTTTGTGTTGATGAAGTCGTAACTCCTATGAAGAGAGATGGTATAAGAGCCTCATAGAAAGATCCGCTGATAAAGGTGTTCCGTGGCTGGTTAGAACACGACATATATCCCGCTTAGTATGGAGTCCGCAAAGCAGGTAATTGCTGACTATCCTGTTCATATTCTATGTTCCTGACAAATATTGTCTGTTTCAGAATTAAATTTGTCGGCACTTGCAGTGTTTGAGTGAAAAGCAAGCAAAAGAGCTCAGGTAACTTAAGTGAGCATCAATCTTTTGGAAAACTTTGACAACAGGTTTGTTTACGCTGACCTCCCTCTCTAGAGAGAAATTAGTATCAGATTTGTAGAAACCTGTTCATTTCCGCTAACTTGTGCATCTTGGACAGCTTTGACAATTTGACCAGGGAAAGATAAATTAGATAAATTGAGGCATGTTTGAAGCATCCAAGTTGCGTCCTGTGCATGCAACCAATAAAAACTTAGAGCCTGTTGAAGTTATGCTCCTCTTTCATGATTTTGAGCGGTATGAAATTAGTTGATGCTTTTACATTTTTGCTGTTACCTTTGCCTTTTAAGAATCCGAACATAAAATTCTTGATCAATAAGTTAAGGGGTGGCTATTTGCAACTAATTGAATCCCTGAGAACATAACCATCAGGTTGCAGCCTTCTGTCTCCTATCAACTTTTTGGGCCTCCATTTCATCTTCCAATCTTCTTATTTTCTCATCTTTGAATTTCATAGTTTCAGACTTAAGGAAAGAGCAGGAAATGTGCGAGAGTACTGATAAAAGTTTGCAGGATGGTTTTCAAGGCAGATTCACCTCACTTATCCAGTTGAAAGTCATGTTAAAGATGAGAACTTTTCAAACTATTTCAGGTTTATATTGCACTTTTTTATGGCCAAACATTTCTTTTCTTTGATAATATGTGCAGTTTATTAATTTACTACAACTCCATGAGTGCATCTTCAATTTTTAGTCCACCGTAGAATTAGTTTTGTTGCAATTTGATGTTATAAGATGGGTGTGGTACTGCTTTCCTTGCTATATATGTAGTTTGGCATCCTTACCATTATAATTACCTGGTGCATCTAAGGAGAGAAGTTTTTTTAATGAAATTGAGCTAAGGAGAGAAGTATTTATATAGAAAGGCATAGCTTTGCTGATTTTGCATTTTTATAGTTGGAATAGTCTCAAAAGTCATTATTTTTGCTTTATCTAATCATAGTTAGAAGTTTTTTTATAAGCTATGCACCTCTGTGGTCAGTTTTTCAAGATGCACCCATGGGGTTATGTTTTGGAATATGTTTCTATTGCGTGTCCTATTTTCTGGAAAGGATTTGCCTTTTTAGATGGCATAAGTAAAGCTCACTTACTTGAGATTCCAGAAAAATATAAAGCTTAATTATGAAACATAATTAAGTCGGTGAATATATATGGGATTTTAACTTTATTAAAAATATGAATCAGTTTATGGTTGCAGAGTGGATAGTGTTAATGAAATTTCTTACCATAGATGATATTAATAGACTAAAACATGATATCCTGGATGTTTCTTTCTCAAAGCTATTATATGTGCTATTGATAGTTGCTATTTGCATTTTATGACCCATATCATCTTCCAAAATATCCTAGCTGGCCTCTCTGCAACTTCCTTGCACTTATATGTGCTAGATGGGATCTTAAAACTGTTCACTCTTTTTGCAGGTGGATGGCACAGCTTACAATTTGTTCCCCATGCAAGAGGACTCTTTTGAGTGATTATGAGCTGAAGTAAGTCTTTTCCCATCCTTCTCATGGATATTCCTTTTGTTCGATATTGTGGATATGCCTACGTTAATCAATTGTTTTTATCTAAGTAACAAATAATTGCTTATGCACCTACCATGGTCGATTTTGAATTTAGAATTGCCTGTTCCAACGTTAAACAATCATTTTGGCATTTTTGTTTCACTTAAAGAGTGGAGATTTGAGAACTACTCCAGCTAAGGATTTTCTCTAATTATATCGTACAATCTTCCTTCTTATACAGTTAAATAACACTGGATTGTAGGGAAAACGATGATGGATGCTCTGTTTTTCGTTTGACAAGTCTCCAAATCTGGTAATTAAACTATTTTTGCATTTTGTTTCAGCTGTTGTTTGAAGGTTGGTGGTTTGATTATTGGTTATTTATTGTTGGTTGGAAACAACGCTTTCTGACTTATGTTTACAGTTTATCATCTGATTGCAAAAAATGGTTATTTGTTCTGCTGAAACTTCCTTTGGCGGTGGTTGCTATATCTGAGTGTATGGTGGGTGGGTTAGAATCGGGTGCGGGAGTTCGGATACATTTTGCAGCTGGTGAGTGTTGAGTTTTTAATGTTCCACTTTCATCTCATTAGATTGCGGGAGGTCTTATTATTTTATTCTTCGTATCAGCATTAATGGTTTCTGCTTCTTTACGTTTGTGTTTGGACAAATCTATCTGGCATTCTCCTGAAAGTTGGGTGTGTTCTTAGGGCTGGACTCTTGCTTTAATTTTTTTTGGTTGTAAGAGCATCAGATCCTCTTTGCCTCTTTTTTCTTTATTATGATTGTTTTCTATATAGACTGATATTTCTACAGTCCCAATCACCCTCTTTTTCATAAGTTATCAAGTATTGGCAGTTTATAGTCAATAACAATATAGTGAGTTCTTAATAAACATCATGATGTAACTTTTTTCCGTTGTTAGATTAATTGGTGCTTATTGAGTGATTTTTAAGTGGCTGAATATCACTGTCTTTATTTGCGGTTGATTTCCGAATATCTTGATGAATCACTCAGCATTTGTTTGTTTCGCAATTAGTGTAATAATTCCTAATTTTATTACTAATTTTATTACTAATAATGTAAAATCATTTTACAGTTCTCTAATCTACTTGATAGGTTGTTTCTGTTGATTAAGCACTTTCCTTATTTGCTTTACAGCTATGTTGACCTGCGTGGCTGGTTCTGTCTTATCCTTGGATGGCCCCGTGTTGATTCATCTTATGCTGTCGCATTATGATAAGTGCAATAATTTACACTATTTAGACCTCATTTAGATTATATCTTGAGCATTATAATTGCACTTTCTATTGCTTTTCATGATATATTCTCACATTTTGTGTTTTTAAGCTTGTAGTTTAGTTTGGAGTGATTTTAGGGAGAAAATCATAACTGTCAATCCGGAGATCCGTTTGAGGCGATTCAAGTGCCCGTGGAAAGAGGATTCAAGGCTCTACAACTTTCATTTAGGACTCGGAAGCTAATTTGGACTTGAAGAGAGTGAAAACGATGAAGGAAGTTGAAGACTTGGCGAAATCCTGATGGAGTCCAACTGGGAGCCCGATTAGCCCTCAACTGGGGGCCCGGTTGAAACCTCCAAATTTTGATAACTCACTGTCCTAACCGGGAGCCCACTTGACCCCCAACCGGGCCCCCGGTTGTGCCTGACGGAAATTCTTAATATTTTTCCCAATTTTCTGATTTTTCCCTTGATTAGTCCAAATTAATTTAGTACTTTTTGTATCCCTATAAATACCAACTTTTAGGATTATTTTGAGGAGTTTTTGGCTCATCACAATTATTTTCCTTGTTGGAGAGAAGATTTCCTCGGAGATTGAGACTAAGATTTCTTTTCTCTCTTTCTCTTATGTTTCTGTTCTTCAATAAAATTATTCTTGTGTTTTTATTCATGATGATGAGTAACTAATTTCTTAATTAGGGTTTAAGGTGTAGCCAATTGGGAATTATTGCTTGATTAATGAATTGAATTGTTTTTCTTTCAAGTTAGATTTATTTTCCTTGTTCTTCATGAGATTTATATGCCTGATCAACATATAGATTGTTTTAGAGATTGTGTGATGTACTGACAAGAGAAGCATAATCTGTGCACTAGGAAAATAGACAAATTAGGCTAGATCAGACATGAATCTTAGGCTAATTTGATAGGTGAATAATTACTTGTTCTTAATGAATCTAGTTAATTAGGTTGACATCGACGGATAGTGAATCTAATTAGTTAGGTATTCCTGTGTAGACTTGACGGAGCACATAGGTAATTAAGTGTAATTCTATTCTAATTTAACATCAATTTAATTCATAGGTTAGGTAGTAATTTCCCAATTAGGTGAAACCTGAAGCCCTAAGCTTTCCAATTATTGTCTTCACCACTTATTTTATTCTCTGCTTTTATAATTTAATTGCTTTTAGTTTTTAATTGTCTTGATAATTTCTCATAATTTCTTTTTTTGATAGAATTAATTATAATAGGGATTAATTGTTCTCCGTGGGTTCGACACCTGGATTACTCTAGGATTTTATTACTTCAACTGACTCTGTGCACTTGCAGATTTGGTTCATCACATTACCCAACCTGTTGTTCCTGGTTCGTGGTTAACTTCATAACCTGTTTTGTGCTTAGATATGTTCCTACACAATTATTGGATTAAGACTCACCAGATTGTTGTTTGATCTCGTGTTTCCCCTGTCCATTTAAATTTATGTATCTCCTACTTTAACTCATAGTTCTATTACAAATAAATGGTATCTCCTGATTTCCTGTTGGATCACACTTAAATTCCCTATTTCCTATTCATTTCGTTCCTCTTCTTTAGGCTCTTATAATTATAATTGTGGACGCATGGGCATTGAGGTCCACATATACACTGTTTTATACAACAAATTTTCATAAAGGACACTTGTCATGCTTTCTATCAATTCTCAACTTTATTCTTCGTTCATGCTTAGAGAATTTCTTTAAATTAACTTATCAATACACAGCTTTTATTAGTGACATCATGTTTAACTAAACAAGTTTGACGTACTATATTTAGGGAGTTATCTATACGGTTTCGAATGTTGACCCAGTTTGGACAAACAAGATATCTAATATTTCTTCCTTAAAAACTATTTTGTCAATTCAATTGATGGTCTGTGTTTGTCATAAATAGTGTTGTCATGAGATTAATTATATAAGTTCTTTTAGTCAGGTCAGTTTAAACATATTAGGCTAGCATTTTTTATTGATCAATCAATAAATACTTTGCTTTGAGACCGTTCCATTCTGATCTTAATTAAGTTTCTATATGAAAACTGGGTTTTATTGTCAACTTTATAGTCCACGTCTTGATTTAACTGGTATCCATGTAAAAAACTTTGTTACCTTAGCTTAATGTACCTCGATTCTCAAATCACTCGAAATTTATAAACTTCTAAGCAATATAGATTATTTAAAAAAATGCCTACTGGATATTGGTTGATATCTTATATTAAGATGGCCACGTGTCTTGCTTTATGTTTTCTTATATACATTCACTGCCGACTGGATTTAGTTGATGTCTTATCCTGAGCTGGACTCTACTCCTCTCATCCATTTGTTTTATCAGGGACTATTATGAGTACGGTGTAAATCTTGGGTCTTGTGGTCTGTTTAAATGGGCCAATTAGTTTTTGCATAGTTAAGTGTTTATATTTCATGTGCAGTTCTTTATTCACCGTTTGGCACACCATCTCAATCAAGCCCGTTGTATCTTCTTGGGCTTTTATTTGGCTTTTATTTGTTTCCTTGCACCGTAAGATCTTCGTACCCGTGCTGACATCAAACAACCTCTTTTAGTTGACCCTTGAAGCGACTCTTTTATTCTTGGAGATCACTCTCTCATGTGTCTATCAGTGTACTGTTCATTAACCTACTTTCTGCTGCTTTTTCAACAACTATGTCATTTCTCCTAGATTCTCTCCATGCCCTCTGATGCTGCTGAGATCTTTTACCTCCCTCTGATTTACTTCCCAACATGATTTCCTCTGTCTATAAAAGAGGTTGTTTTCATTGTTGCATCAACCATCTTATCTCACTCTTTGATCTTTGATTTCGTTGATTCGGTATATTCTCTTTCGCTGTTGAGATCCTGCTTTTGCATTATACTCATGGGTTTTCCCTTTTGTTTTTCCAAATTTTTTTATTACATCACACATCTTCCGTTCTTACTTTAGATCCCTAATTGTCTTCTTCCTTTTTTATTCTCATCTGACTTACATTTTGGTAGGTTCTTTGATTGTTATGTGTATTTTCCTTTTGTGACAATCTAAATTGTTGCTCATCTCAAAATTAATCTGCTGTTTTGTGATCGCGTTTATTCCCTTCAAATTCCCTTACAAGTTCCTATTGTTGGTGTTTCCTCTTCATTTCTGGACAAGTATCTCCTTTGATCAGTCCCTGCCTGCTGTCAACTGGTCATCCGCTTTCAAATAGCTTTTCTCCTTCTTTCATTTATTTGTCTATCTATTGTTCTATCCCTTAGTGATCCTTGCATGGTTATTGTGTCTTTGCTGACCTGGCACTTACATAAATTTCCTTTAATGCTATTTATTGGTGTTGCTTTACACCTGTTATTAAAGGCTACCTTGATTGTTTGGCAGGTCTTCATTTACCATGGAAATTCCAGCTGCTGACAATCAGGTTGCACTTCAGGTTTGCCCTCATTGTCATAACTGTAACTCTTTTTAAAAGAAATCAATGTTGTTATAACATGTTGCTGGTTTGAAATAACTACATCATCTTGATATGACCTCTTCTTTGTACCTATATTTTCTAACCTTGCTCCCTTGTCATTCAGACAAAGTTGTCTCAGTTGAGAGATGGTGGTCAGAGGGTGTTTTATTGTCATTAAAATTGTTTGATTGTGGGACTCGATCATTCCGCCAAGGAATATTTTCACTGGCATCGATTTTCTTGCTGTTGATGATGAGGTTATAGATATGATTTTTCTTTGTTTATAGTATACCATCTCTTCGGGAGCTATATTAATGCAAACCACATTTCAGGGATTTGCCATGCATGGAACCATTCCTGCTGAGTTGGCTGATGACTTCCGTGGACAGATTAATGAGGGACAGGTGTATAAAGTTGAGATCTTTGAAGTTGGTCCCAGGGGCAGAAAAACCCATCTCGCTATCCCTTTGGAGGAACTTTTGTATTTTAACGTATCTACTGTCATTGAACCAATCACTGAAGGAATAGCAAACTTTCCATCCCATTACTTTAGGTTTGCATCTTATGATGATATTATGGCCCGGAATGAGAAACTCTACTATCTTACAGGTTGCCCCCCTCTATTTCTGCTTGTTTCTAACCTGCCCTGTCTCATTCCCTCCATTAATCCTCTTCTCCTTTTATATCATAGATGTCATTGGAGTGTTGACAGCAGTCACCAATGTTAAAGCTGTAACCCTCAATAACAACAGAGGGACTTCTGATAAGAGAGAGATCTTTTTAACTCTGATAAGGTTACTCATTGTATTACGTTTTTCAGCTTTTTATTCCTCATCTGTATTTCCCAGTATTAACCGTTGTTGTTCCTTCTCATCCTAGTGGGCAGAAGATCAAGATCACTGTATGGGACCCGAAGATCGTCGAGCTTGATATTACAAGCATCATTCTCTTGGGTTATAAACCGGTCCTTGCTATTGGTGGGATATCCATCAGGGATAATCAGGGTATTAGTTCTCATCCCTACCTCCATTAATCCCACCATTTTAAACTCTTTTTATCCAGTACTACTAGCTCACTTTCCTTGGATTTATGCATGTGAAGTTCACAAACAAATCAATACTTGCTCTGGAACCAAGTTTCTGCTTGAACCTAACTTGCCTGAAAGTTTGAATGTCCGCAAAAGGTATTGTAATCTTTTTTTTTTGTTATTTGTGGGTGTTGTTTTCTCCCTTGCCTTGGTCACTTCATTTTTTTTTTTATATAATTGTTTTATTACAGTATCCCGGTTGATGGTAAGCCAATTGAGTTGTTATCAAGCGCTGATGTTGATAACCTTAGGGACTATACTTATCCAGAAGCAAAGGAGAAGAGGGTCCAGGACCTCCTCTACATGAATGCTGCAGTAATAAAGGTTTGTCACCATCGATGTCAACTGTCTTTTATTGCTCTGTTTTATGTGATCATATTTTCTATGTTTTTGTTTAGGGTCTCAAGTTTAAGGTTAAGGGTAAGGTGCTGAGATTTCAAACAAAGCAGGGGTGGTATTATAATTCTTGCAAGGATTGTACCCTTGGCGTGAAAAAGGAGCCTTCTGGTTATAATTGTCCTAAGCATGGTGATACAAGCCCAAGAATGAAGTGAGTATTATTTCATGATAGTTCTTTTCTTTCAACTTACATAATCTTCCTAATGTATACTATTATTAGCTTTATTGTTTAATTCCCCACACCGAGATTTATTTTTTGTCTCTTCTTTTGCAGTCTCAAGGTCTCTTTCATAATCCAGGGTGGTAATTTTAAGTTGCAAACTGTGGTTTTTGGAAACCTTGCAAAGAGGCTGACTGGAATTGATGTTGCAAACGTCACCGTGTCTGAGAGGTTAAACTTGGATAAGATCCCTGCTGTCGCTAATTCAATTCTTGGTCAAGAATTTGAGTTTATCTTGGGGGTCTCTGATCAGGGTTATGGCCCTGGATTGGATTTCAAAGTCTTCTATTTCGATCCTATTGAGCAAGAACAAGAAATCCCGATTGTGGAGACAGGAAGGGGGGTGGTTCAGCATCTAAACATCCACCGCCTGATGCCCAGGACCAGACAACTACTGCCTTACATGGTCAAAAGGATAAGGGAAAGGGGCTTCTTCAGTTGATATTGTGCCTGATCTTCGAACTGAGATCAATGTCACTCCCCATAGTCAGTCACAGATCTTTGCTGACAGTGGTACTCCCAACTATACACCCCCTGCGTCTATAGCTGATGATGGTAATGAACCTTCCCACCGCTCTGCAAAGGAATCCAAAACATGGTGAGTGTTTGTCCAATTTCATTCCTTTTAGAGTCCTTTTTCTCTATTTTTTCTAATCCGTACTTTTCTTTGTTTTCTTGTCAGTGCCAAGAAGCTGAATTTCAAGTGAGGCGTTGGGTACTGAACCGTACCGTTTTTTGATGGGCCACCATTACATGGGACTTAATTTCATAACAACATCTGGCCCCTCTTGATATGATCTACATCATTAGCTAGATGGATCAATTCAAGATATGCCTCCTTTCATCTTTTAGTTTTTAAGTTTTATTATCTGTTTGAATAGTGCAGTGTAGTGGAATATTGACCCGGATGGTTTGTCACTTGTCTCGGTCACCATTTCCACACATCTTAGGTCATCTTTTGATTAGTCTATGTTAGATCAACTTTTAATATGTAATATGTAAGGTGGTGCATTTGTGGGATGTTACCTTGCTGGAGAATATTATAACCAGCTTACTTTTGTTTCTCTGTAATGGAAATGCCTGGTGTAAACATCCATTAGTAGACCAACCATATTAAGAAAAAAACAGTTGTAGTGTGAAGAATACACTTACTAAAGGGACTGAGTTGACATATATATTGAATAATGGACCAATTGCAACTTTAGCCAACCCCAACTTTATGGAAAATTTGTATAAATTTGCTAGCTTTTCCACAACTATCTTTCCAGGAACGCACCAAGAAAGAAAAGATGATAAGAAGGAAGGCTTTAATTTGCTTTCTTATATATAATCTCTAGCAACAAGTTTTCAATTTGATCATTGCCTGTCTGCCATTCTTGAACCTCATTTTTCTCTTCCAAATACATTGCAAGTGGGCACGTTTTTTTTTCACTTATATAGTAACTCTTTCCATATCTATAATTTTTCATACAGGAGCCATTCAAGTGTCTAGCTATCCTTTTTCATTCAAGTAATTTAATTATTGGAAAAATATATATATCAATTGATAAGAATGAGATCAATTATTGATAAAAAAAAATTTTAGATATATACGTGGATAGAGATATATACAAAGTTAGTTATATAAATAATATGTTCTCTACCTCATTAGCATTAGTGATGATGTGAATTGCGCACCTAAATATAAAAGTATATATCATTTTCCAATTGTAAGTTGGGGCATAGAGAAGAACTGTGCACTTGTTCTCAACTTCTTCTTCAAACCCAACTACCAATTTCAACAAACATGTCTCAAATCAATTTCATCAATAATGTGATGTCTCTTTCTGTTTCTCTCTCTTTTTGATAGCTTGGGAATGTCTGGAAAAGTTTTGATTTTTGAACTCAAAATTGATTCAACTATATATCGGGTTTCAACCAATATATATATATATATATATATATATAGCAGCAATATTGGCTGGATTCAATTGAAAATCTTGGTTTAATCAAATCAAAGTACATAAGATAAATAATGAAAACTTGCATTTGGATCAAAGTGAGGCCTTCATTGTTGGTGAATTAGTTTTTTTTTAGTTCTTGATGAAGGTTCCCCTGATTGATTTGGTTATAAAATTGCAGTTTGTATAAGGGAAGTTTTATTTAGAATATGTTTACAGATTTTCCTTATGAATATGAGATCCACCAAGGGGGGACTTTAGTAAGAATATTTGAGTTCTATTCTATAGAACTTAGGCAAAATTGGTCTTTCTTTCCCACTGTTCTGCCACACCATCATCTGTAGCTGCAATTATCTCTCAATTTCTTCACGTTAAAATTATTATTATAATATAATAATGAAATCTTTCTCATAAATCCATGCTAGAGCAAATATTGTGCATGTAGGAAGCATTTTCTCTTTTTTGAATGATCTAAAAGCTATATATTCTCGTGCTATATATATAGTTTTACTTTTGTATATTTAGTGTATTAATTTTAGCAACTCAAGACATAATTGGTGTCTTGTCATTTAAAATTTCAGAGCTCCATCAGGAGGAATGTTTACAATGTTGAGGTTGAGGAGGTTCCAATTCAGAGAACTTGAGACTACAACATAACTTGAGCAGCAAGAATATACTAGCTAGGAAAGGGAGGTTTTGGGGATGTTTACAAGGGAATTCTGCAAGATGGAAGAATTTCAGACTGAGGTTAGCAACTATGATAGAATTGAGCTAGAGGAGATGCTTCAAGTGGCATTTCTATGCACACAATACCTTCCAGGCCATAGATTAAAAATGTCAACAAAGTAGAAGCTTCATATCTGCACATTTTTTTTTAAGCAAAAGATATCTTGACCACTTCACCTAATGCATTTTTTTCATCTGCACAGATTGTGTATTATCATATATAAACTTTTCTTCGAAACCAACTACCAATTTCAAGTCCTAAATAGATTGGGTTAATAAAGAAGCCCACACAATTCTGGCAAAAAAAAAAATACCCTACACAAAATAGGGTAGGTTAATAAAAAAACTGCATACAAAATAGGATAGGTTAATTAAGTGGGTGTATATATAAAGGGTGTAATAATAGGTTCTTGCCGAAATCCATCTTCTCCTATTTAGGGAGGTCAGCCTTTTTTTTTTTACCTTTTTTTTGTGCCAGAAAGTTGATGTTAAATATTGTTGAAGAGACTAATATTGTTTCTACTTTCTACAATCACAGGTTATTCAAGATAATGGCGTCAAATCAAGGCCAAAATCCATCTTCTCCGTTATTCACAGGTCAATTGATGTTAATTGATTCTTTTTATTAATTTGTTTTGGACCTAGATCTTTTTCTAAGACCATGCTGATCTCTTGACCTATATAGTTTCATCTATCAAATATTTTCTTGTGGGTTGAAGTCTTGGCCCAATGTTATAATCCAGATAGCTTTAGTTTTGATGCTAGCCCAGTGTGTTTCCCATTCAACACATATTGGTTGGGCCCTTTTAGACCCACCGGATTATATACTTTTTCACTCATCCTTTCCTGCTATTTTTTAACCTTATGGTTTTTTTCTTTATATTTTCTAAATAGATCTGACTTCAGAGCAATTCTCTTTCCATTATCTATGACCTTAAATCATAGATCGCTCAAAAAGACCTAATCCTTACTGTTCAACACTGCCTGCTATATCTTTAGGCCTAACAACTATATTTCCTGTTTACCTAAGGCTGATTGGTCAGCCCTCTATTCTGTTTCTTTGGCCCCAAGAACCATCTCTTCTCTTATAACGAGCATCGATCAACGGTTTCCTCAAGATCGCTATCTTTATTCATCTTATCGTGCACGACTGTGTCCACTTGCAATGGAAGATGTAAATTTCCACTCTTCTTATTTAATTTAATCTGTTTTTTATGGTCTCTTAATTTTTTTCTTGGCGGTTCGCTGATTTTACTGTTTGGTTCTCATCTATACATGACTCGATTCCTTTATTCGGTATTGGATACACTTGATAGATTATCTTTGTTTTCCAATTTATTTATCATGTATATCGAAATGCTTGTGGTTTTAAATCTATGTCATTCATGGAACCCGATGTATGATGCAAACACTCATGTTGTAACATTTCATTGCAATTTATCTTTATCGGTTTATGGTCCAACGTTTAGTTCTTTTAATCATATTCTAAAGCTATACAACTTTAGCTATTTTGTTTTGTTATCAACACTTCTTCATTTGACGAGTAGTTTGGTTTATTCAATCTGGTCTTTGTTCATTGAGTCTATTTTTTTTATATAGTTGTTTTCTTTCAACATGGTCTTCATGATTGTGCTATTCATAATCCCTAGATTCATTTCATCTGCTTATTTTTAATCTATTATGGTCGACTCTTATCATTGTAACAGGAGAAGCTATTATGGTTGACTGTTATCTTCTATTTTAACTTTCTTCTTTGTATGATTCCATATTTACCATACTGTTGTGACGATACTTTCAATGGATTGTAGGGTCAGGCTATATCTAGAGGAGAGTTGAGTCACCTTACATTGGGTGGGCAGGCTTCTGATGTTATTGTTAGACTGATTCGAATTTGGGATTGCATCATCCCACCTGTCAATATGTTTGTAGGGATTGATTTCCTTGTCGTTGATTGTCAGGTGCCAAACTTTATTATTGCAACTAGAGTGCCAGTGTCTTAGTGTTAGATTTGTGCTTATAAACTTACTTTATTGACATGACAGGGTTTTGCAATGCATGGCTGCATACCTCCTGATGTTGCTTATATGTTTAGGTCTAGCTTTTTAGAAGGGAGACTCTACAGGATCAACATGTTTGAAATTGAGGCTCGGAAAAAAAAATCACATTTCAATCCCTTTGGAGGCCATCATATTCTTTAATGTCAATACTCAGATCGTTGAACTTACGGAACCAGTTCAAGCCTTTCCCAGGGAATATTTCTGCTTTGCTTCGTATGAAGACCTGATTGCACGTGATAATCAATCGTGGTATCTAACAGGTCTGGTCATCTGATATCTAAACATACTTCTTGCTTAATTCGCTCCCTTTTGACCCTGGTGTTACATTTGATGGCAGATATTCTTGGACGGCTTGAGGCTGTAACAGATGTCACACCGAGTATTCTTCCAAACAACAAGGGCACCGTTTTCAAGAGGGACCTTTACCTGACACTTCTAACGTTAGAACTCAAACCCTGCATCTGTAGTTAGCTGTGTCATCTTGCTTGGGTTGTCTTACCATTCATCATGTGTGGTTGTTTCTAACTTCCTTGTGTTGTCTTTGGTTCTTGCTAGTGGTCAACGAGTTACCGTGAGATTATGGGATCCGAAAGTTGATGATCTTGATGTCACCTATATCATCCAGCTTCGATATAAACCTTTGTTGGCAATTGCAGGACTCCACATTAAACAATACCAAGGTGATCATCATTGTGCTGTCCTGCCCCCTCGATCTATTTACTGCGTGTTTTATCCAATTATCTATTTCCCAGTTACGAAACAGCGTGGTTCCTGTATAGGATATAAATGCATCAACAGCTGTTCGGCTACTAGGATTTATGTTGATCCCAATAATCGGGTTGCCGTTGAAGCTAGACAGAGGTTATAAAACTACTTGTGCTTCATTGGATTATCAGTCTAAGTTGTTTTATTTCCTTTAACTTTCGATGCAAACCGTTGTTTATGTCAGCAGGTTTCCTTTGGATGGTTCGATGGTTGACTTTATTTCTGGAGACGGATTTGACAATGATCACAGGTTCTCTTTCCATGATGCACATAGGACAACAGTTCAGCAACTTCTCTATACCAATCTTGCTGCTGTTAAGGTATATAGTTAACCTTCTATGTTGCAAGTGCTCTTCTGATAAGTGAATAAGTTAAAAATAGTTCTTTTTATAGGGCATGAAGTTTAGAGTCCTTGGCAGAATTGTCAGACTTGAGCCAAGAGCAGGATGGTATTATTATTCGTGTCAACGTTGTGGTCTAGGAATCAAGCGCTTGAATAGTGTGTACAATTGTCGAATCCATGGATTAACTGTATCGCGTAGAAAGTAAGTATGATTGCTTGAAGTGTTTCTTAATATAAATCACTCTTTATTTATTATTCAAGGCAATCACCAACAATTATATTGAGCTCCTTTCCAATTGAATTGTGATCTTGCAGCCTTCGTATATCCCTCATCATTGAACATGCTGGTTTCAAGCTAAAAGTTGTTGTGTTTGGAACTCTTGCTCATCGGTTGACAGGTCTCGATACAACTATGCTCCATTTTGCTCAAAGGCTCAATTGCACCACCATTCCCGTTGACACGGTGAAACTCATCAATATGAAATATGATTTTGTCCTTGGAGTTCTTGGTCGGAACATCGGTCCTGGTCTGACATTAAAGATATTCCAGTTTGCACCCATTGCAATGGCTAATTAACCTTTGTCCAAGTTCTCCAATAATCAGAACAGGTTTGATAACTTATTCATTTTATATTGATCTTACTGATGTTATTCACGTTCCAACCATTCCAGATGATTCAGTTTTGTTCCCCCTATCAACATCCATACCTTATACTCCTACTGTATACTTATGATTCACTTGATGCCTAAGCTTTACTTTATCTCTGTGCTGCTTCGTAATATAATTCTGGTTAGTTTCTCCTTTTTGTTCAGGATCATATCGTGTCAACATTTATGTATCTCTGCTTTCATTGATGGTCTCTGCATTTGACTCCTTGATGACAACTATCATCAATTATAACGACTACTTCACCCTGTCGTTTTATCATTGTCCATGGATATCTATGAATGTTATTATTGATGTCTTTTTTGTCTCCTACACTGGTGTTCTATATGTTTCCTACTGTATCATGACCACTTTCTCTGGTGAGGTGTGACAATTGCTCTCCTTTTAGGAATCATTCCATGTATGCTCGGTACTGATCAAGCGCTGTTTAATTCATGCACTTCTTGTGGTTCATATTATTGTTAATCTAATATTAACCCACAAAGGACTGGGAGTTAGGAGTTCTATAACAATGTTTTTTTCTTCTCAAAAGAAAATTCAATCCCTATATGTGGAACATATCGATTTGGACTCTGTTTTCCTCATGCATTCTATGTTAAATGCTTTACTATTTAGCTCTTTGTTAGCTCAACAATAATTGATTTTCCACCAAAAGGGGTGCATTACATTTAATCAAGATGTCTTATTTATTCTATTGCCAGATCTCTTCAACCAGCACGACTTAATATGTCTTACTTAGATTGGTTGTTTTACCTGCATATACTATAATTTATCCAATACGTAATTGCACAATTGCTGAAGTTGTCGACATTATCAACAAAAAGTGCAGTTAACCTTATACAACCATTTAATTCTTCAACGAAATGTCCAATGGACCCTTAACTTCGAGATTACACCATATATTCTTCAAGCTGATCATTGATTTTAAGTCTGGGTTTATAAAGATTGTGAAATTACTTTATACCATCATTTAATCGATCCTGTTTCATTGCCCTTTGGTTGCTCTTACCTGGTCCAATAATTAATGCCGATTTACACAAATTGGCCCACTCTTAATGGGCCCTCCATTGTTATCGGATCATTACTGTCTCTTTCTGCCAAGAAACTAAAGACGAAATGGGTCACGACTCTCTCTCTATCTTTTATTAGATTCACACGCTTTTTGGAATGGCTATTTACTGACACAGATTTGATTGAGCCTATTGTGCTTTTTGTCAGTTCTTTACATGCTTTAAGGAAGATCTCAAGATTAAATAACGTAATCAATCAAAAGATCACCAACTATTTACTGACATACATTTGATTGAGCCTACTGTGCTTTTTGCCAGTTCTTTACGTGCTTTAAGGAAGATCTCAAAATTAAATAACGTAATCAATCAAAAGATCACCAACACAACCCACCACTCCCTGATTGCAACTTAGTCAATGAGGATTCTATATAAATTAAACCATTTAACTACAATGAGGATTCTATATCAATTAAACCCTTTAACTACAGTTTGGATACGAGCTCATACACATTTCCAAGGCTATTTTTCTTTTGGCTTGAGCGAGGCGGTCAACGACGTCACTCACTTTCCCATTTTCTTCTCTCCAAGGTTTAATAACGTCCTTTGCATTTCCTTTACATTAACATTCATCTATGGTTTATTACTGCATCTCCTCTTAGACATGCCTTAGTTTTAACCCTGTTATATTTATGTCATTTTGCCAGGATATCTGTTCAGAAATGGCTGGTTTCCCAAAACTCGAAGACCTGGCTCCATTGGCCTAAGATATCATACAATTTGGCCAGGTTGAGCTTAACTTGGACTATCCAAATATGCGAGCTAATCATCAGGCCACCGTCGGGTGTGAAGGCATATTGCGAGAGATCATCAAACTCATCATTGCTGCACGCCTCCCTGCTCTGGATGAAGTCTCCAAACTGACCATATTTAAATGGTTTCAACTCAATCAAAGTGAGTTACCAACACCAGAGCAAACAATCATGAAGCTTCAGCATGGCCATATTCAACAAGAAATTTACACTCGGGGACTGTCTAATTACCTGAGTCCCATCATGACCGGCAAGAAACCAGTAACCGATCCTTGCTCCTTTTTACTTAAAAGTCTCACGCCGAAGATTTTACTGAATGGGGACTTTCACAGGGTCTTCTTAATAACAACACAAGCAAACTATGAGATGCATGTCAATCTTGAATATTCTGTCAAGCCCGTATGTGCAACAACCATCCACGAGGTTGGATTTATTTTACAAACATTCAACGATAACTCTACAAAACAACCATGCAACATATGCAAGAGATCCTGGGGTCCTTCAACAAGTTCTTCTATACAACCAGTTAAGACAAGGATCTTGCTATACAATGCAATGGGTGCTGCAAGTACTACCTTTCCATATGAACTTGCCAAACACCACCGTTGCTTATAGTTACAGAGACGAGGCTACCTGCAAATAGGGGAAAGAAGGTTGCAAGCTATCCCTACTTGGATCAATCTGAAGGCCTCGATGCAGCCGGGTTTTGTGGTGGTTCTTGGATGATATGGAATACGGCTATTACTGAGGTTGAGATCATTCAGAAAGCCTCATCAAAGCTGACAGCTCGAGTCAAGGTGATTTGCTCCAATTAGGCCCCAACTAGAATTCAACTTACTTCGATTCAGATGTTATAAAAACATCCCGCCAGTCGTAGTCCACTTCCTCTCTTATCTTTTGTATAATATCATCCATAAGATCTAATGTTTGATGCCAGTTAAAGTGCTTTCATTCTACCTGACAAGATAGGACCTTAGACTGGAAGAGAGTGCCTTGGTACGCCCTTTATAACTATTATTTCATCTCTGTATAGTCAAATGCCTTTATTACTTCTAAGGACCAATTAGTTCAATGTTTGATTATTATATTCTACATATATGAAATAGTGTATTACTTTGGAAAAAGCAAAAAAAAAAATAGCTATAATTGTTTAATATTCCAAACTAATTGGTTAAAAGCTATCCTGTATTTCTTTTAAATTTAGTGTCAAGCCAAAATGATAAAAACATTCATTTATATGTGATTAATAAGAAAAAGTTATCACTTTGTAGACCCGTAGTAGTTACCAATTGGTAGATAGTTTGAACCACATTATATTTTCTTCAAGTATGCTTATCTTATTTTACATTATAATAATTACAACACTGACTGTTCAAACTCAACAGGGCTAATTACAATGACTGTTCAAACTCAACAGGGCATAATAATTACAACACTGACTGTTCAAACTCAACATGGCTAAACTCACATCCCGTGAGACTTAAACCCAGAACCTCATGGTCCAGACACCGTGCACCTACCAGCTAATCTAATGACTTGAATGCTCAGTGTATCAATTAATTATCCTTATAAAATAGTATATTACATATTTTGAGAAAGAGGCCTATTGTCATTCCACATATTCAAACTTTAATTATAATCAATTAAATTATTGCAATTGATTGATTGATGCATATATATGCAATGAAAAAGGGAATAAATATGGTCAGTTAAGATGTAAAATCTATTTTGGTGGTTGTTGCAAATTGCTTATATAACATCATCTTCATTGGACCTTAAAAAAAACCCTATATGAGATGCTCCTAATATAATTAATTAAAATCCAATTAACTAATAAAACTGTGCTGTCAATGTACCAACATAAAAAAAATGGACTATGATTGTACCCTATTAAATAATTATTATTTCATCATTGTTTGTTTTTTTTTTGGCTTTTTTATTTCACATACTATTCTTTTTTTACCCCGTCTTTTACTCTGTTAAATTTTTGGTCGACCCAAAAGTTTCATATTAACCCTTAAATTCCTTTGTTTTCCCCAAATTTCACTAATTCCATTTAAGATTACTTTCTAGAGGTGGGCAGATCGTTTTCGTTTATATCATCAGATTGCTTGTCCAACCTTCCTGGGCTTCATGGGCTTCAGCCTTCTACTCCTGGCCCAATGAGGCATGACAATATTGGCATCTTGCTCCATCATTTAGTTAGCAGTAATCGGATCATCAGCGAATCTTTTGATTCCATCAATCTATCCTGTTTTTACCTTCTTTTCAGCGTTAAACCCTCTTCTCTTACAAGGCAACATCACATCACGCCGAACACTTTCGCAGAACTCGGCTTTACCTCTCCAACTATATACTGTTTTCTCTATTTAGTTTTTTTTCAAGAGCGTTTCCAAGTTCCATTTATCATTGATCAAAACCATAATTGTATCTTCAGGTCTGGAATATTTTTCTTACCTTCTTAATGCACTTATATAATAGTGCTATTTGATTCAGATTCTTCTTTGTTTGTGTATCTGAATCCCTACTAATATTTCTTTCCATAGGCACATATTGTCACGATCTTCTCAAGACTCTTGCTTCGCTGTAATCCTCAAGGTAAGCCATATGCATTTAATCTATACTCCATTCTATTGATCATCCTAAGAATCAGTCCCAGGACCTTTCTTTGTTATGTTGTTCCTATTGCATTTTACTTAGCTTACATTCATGTAGTTTACATATTTTCTACATTCTATTCTTTATGCCATGTCTGGATTTATTATGGATTGAATCTTGGTTCTTTACTTGCAAGTCTTTTTATGCCCTTCATCCACATGTTGCTTCGTGGTTTTTTTCACAATTGATATGTTCTTTAGCAAACTAAATTATTCTCTATCTTAAATAGCTCACTGACACAACTCTTTCTTGATCATCCTTGACTTATATGAAATGATCAATATAGATCAATATTTTCTACCATTTATGGTTGTTCAAATATTGTCAATTAAACCATACCTTAGATTAATTCTCTTTTATCTCGATCTTTGTTTAGACTTGCATTTATGATTGTTTACTGCTTGCTCTCCTGTATGGTTCTGTGTAGCTTTTTAGCTCTGTTCTGTTTAGTTCTTTTAAACTCTAATTTAAGCATCGCATAATATATGGCATCCTATCAAAACCAAACATTCATTCAACGTGAGATATCTTTTCCTTATAAGATTAGTTGAACAAAAAAAAATTATGTATATATATATATATATATATATATACTTTGGTGTGCTACTTTCATTGACTCAGTATCCTAATAAATTCAATAATTGGATACCTCTTTTTTATACTTCAGATGGATCAACAACTTGACTTGGCAATTGGAAATGCTGTTCTGGTTTTGCCTCCCAGAGCACAGCTTCCTTATGCAACAAGAGAACTTATAGTTATGCTTGAGAACCTGCTTGGCATCACCTATCCCATTATTGTTGAGGACATACCGCATCAAATTATGATACGTCCAGAATTATGTGAAATCTCTAAACTTGTCTTAGGTATTCACCTGCGTACCAGGACTCATACTCCTGACTCCCGAACAATAGTCTTAACATGGTTAGGTTTACAAGCAGATGATATCCCAACAATAAGAATAATTCTATTGAGGATGCAACAGCCACACATCTTGAGTGGCCTCCTTCAGAATGGACTTGTCAATTACTCTTTGCCACTGTTCATCATCCATGATCGAGCCCCTTCTCTGGCAGATATACACCTCCAGGAGGCGGAGCACAACTTCATGATCGATTCCGGTGACCGAGACACTTAGACCTTTACAGCAGAGGACATTTTCCAGGTTCAGATCAGAATTCATACACATATCAATCTCCCCACGGGCCTCATTTCATATCAGCTTCGATTTCACCTTGGTAGACAGAATGATTTACTTGACCTACCAAATGCTGCCATCCCGTTTGGACAAGGAAGAAACTTATCAACACTGTTTTGCAATGCACGCGGAGCTGCATTGCACTCATTTAGGCTGCACCTTCAATCCATGGTTCAACGCTATCAACCAATGATAGTCATCATAACTGAGACAAGATTAGGCTCTACTGAGGCATGTCAAGTTGGACCAATGATTGGTTGCCCCCAGGTTGTATGTGTCAATCCCATTGGCAATTCAGGTGGCATATGGCTATTTTCAAATCTCGCCAATTTCTCCATTCATCCAGTATTCAACACTCCAAGTGTTGTAATTATTAATCTGCTGGAAATGTGATGGATCCCCCATTTACAAAGGTATGTAAATTACACCTTGAATTGCACTCCTTATGTCGATAATTCACATTAAGTTATATACTAACTCAATTCCTCAAATATTCAAAATACAGGCTCTCTTCCACGATGACAAAGGAGCGAGAATCAGGAACTCAAATTCGGCAATCTATTTGTCACTATCTATGGCAATTTCTTAAAAATAGCTAAAAAAAATATCTATTAATGTTCTTATTATAATATTTTAGGTTCCATGTTTTTGTCTTCAATGACTCATTGGCTACGCTTATGTAATATGTTTGGCATTAACGATCTTGGGAGCTGCATGTTAATTCCCTGATTATCCAGAATTTAATGCTTTATATTATTAGACTTTATTTGGCAAATGGTCAGCTCTTTTGGGAGTTACATCCTTGATTGAGTCATTTTGTAGTTACAAACCTCTCCATATCATGCCATAATAACATACCATAGTTCCTTTTTTTTTGGGTACAACATACCATAGTTTTTTTGATAATTCTAGATATAAAGATCACGGAAGCAGATCAAATTTAAATTCAGTCACAATCATGTTAAATGTTTATTAATCGGTTTTTGTCATTATTTCCTTGCAATTCTCCAATAGAAATTGGTTACCCAGCCTGTTTTTTAATCAGTCTGGAACTAAAATCTTATAGACCTAAAACCCAAATGAATTGGGTTGGGCCAATTGCAAAGATGCTATCCTTGTCATTTAGACTCCTTTAGTTGAAAAACAAGCAAACACATCTATGTCCATGACGTTTTTTTTTTGACCTTATCATATTATAATTAAGAAATCATGGTTAATCATGAAAAAAAAAACTCTCTAGAAATTATGCAGGCATCCTCTGTTTCGAGTTGCATGACTAATTATATTATATATGGGCTCTTATGAATGCCATTCCATTCAGTTCACCGAACGAAACCAATAATGGTCTCACATTCATCTTTAGCCTAAGTTGAACCAGTTACTCTAACCTTACGTGAACCGCCTTCTTGAAGACAATTACCTACTGGCAGACTACTTTCTGCTACAAGGAGCCGTAATACTATGCATCGTAAAATACATCTCTGCCTTGAACTTCAGGCTATACAGAAACCCTATTGCTGCACCTTGACATGACTTCGAACTACCATCTATAACCATTGCCTATAACATAAGATATTGAAAATTGACTCTTTACTTTACACCAAATCTTCCTCCTCTCTAAAGAATTGAATGTTCACAACTAATCCTACAGTGGTTTCTTTAGGTTACTTAACTCTTACAGGAAAAGATCTATAAAGTATATAAGATCTCCTAATCCTGCATAAATCTCCGTCCTTTTTCCTCTCTATAAGATCTATGAGGTCTTATTACATCTCCTTCATATCTCTATTCAACAATGAACACTTGTAGCTACACTTTAAAGTGACTTCACACTGTCAATCATAGATATGTACCATACTGTTTCAGATTAGATGTTTACTCATTAAACTAGAGACCAAGTTCTCTCTTCCTGCCAAAGGCCGATTCTACACTCAAGATTATGCAACCAAATCTCTGTGTGGATATCTATATTTCTTTTAAATATCGAGCATTTTAAGTATCCACCAGTTAATAATGGCCTCATAACTTCCCATCGGCTCACTGTCTTTATAAACCGAGTTGCAAGAATGACGTCCTACAATTCTCAATTTGCTCTGTTTTACAAATTTTTTATTGTTCCTAAGCGTTGAACTCGGAATCTCAAACCAACAAGATGCCGGTACCGATTGTTGAGGTCATATTTCGTTTATATTCCTTTTTTTCTTTTTCTTGCAATATCTCAGCATACATTTAATCAATCAAAATCAATAATTGTAATTGCTTCTTTTTCTTGATATCTTGCAGTTCCCACCCAGGGATACATTATCGGACATGCTCAATCGATTCATTGACCTGCTTCAATCCCAACTACAAATTTCGTACCCATTGGCACGCTTGGCATCAAGTGAGGAGCTACATCAAGATCGAAGCTTGATTACCATTGTGAAGATAATACTCAAGTATGTTAAAGACTACACACCCCTCGGTACAGAGGGTTCTGTACTGTTGAAGCTTTGGCTTGGTGTTATGGGGAATTTTGACATGGATTCATTTGATCTACCAGCTGTATTGAACCATGGTTTCATACTTGAGAAACTGTATACCAGAGGAGCTGCTGATTACTGGCCTCCACGATTATCATTTCAGATTGTTACAGCGAGATTATTGATTTCAATGCAACGGAAAGGGTCGTTGATGTGGACGTCGTAGGAGAAAACAGAATGGGGTTTATCATTACCAGTCCACCAACACTTGCAGCTACTCTATATACTAGCTTCAATCAAAATCTTGCTGACCATTCCACTCGTCACAATCTCAAGCTCATATTATCTACCAACCATGGAGCAGAGCCATCTCAGAATATGAACTCCATTAAGATTCTCATCCTAAATGCAGGTGGGATTCGAAACCCCGCGTTTACCCGTACATTTATGCAGCTTTGTAACCAGCACAACCCTCACGTGGCCTTAGTCACCGAGACAAGGGTTGGAGGAGATCACAGTCGAACTAATAGGATGTCAATGAATTTCCCCTACTCAAGTTTTTTAGAGCCTGTTGGATATTTTGGAGGGCAATGGCTACTATGGAACTCCACTCTCTTTACCTGCCAATTAATATATCGTGTCGATCGATCATTATTAGCTGAACTAAGAATTAATTCCCCGTAAATACTCTATCCATGTTTCCTTTGATGGCCATGTAAACTTTTAATCATTTCCTCTGTGACCTTTTGTTCCTTTTCTTCCTTTAGTCTTCATGTTGCAACCTTGTGCCCCATCTCCATGTTTCTTTTAAATGGATTAAAAGTTAGTTGATCTCTTTGGTACTATTTATCTTTACTTTTTCTTAAACATATTCTTCAACTAACGTCTCTTTCAAGCCGTTCCATGATGTTTATTCATTTCAGATTCCAATACTCATTGTCTTTCCATCAAATATATAAACAAAAAAGGTGGCTGCTGAGAAAGAAATATGTGGTTACCTCAAGATTTACTTATGAATATGTAGGACAGACATGGGACAGTTCCATGAGCTTGGCAGTTATTTAAATAAAGTGAAATAATTGACTCATAGAAAAGGATTAATTCCATACACCAATTATAGAAACACTTGCATAGAACCCACCCTTAGAATCTAACACTACAGATATTAAATCAATGAGAGAATTTGATCTTTTTTTTAGACACCTAAGAAGTTGCTTTGTTAAAAAACATTTCCAAGGAGAATATAATGAAGGAGTACTAACAGTATTGTTCATGTATCATCCTAACTAAGTTTGAGACTAGAAATGACTTAGATATACTAAATTTGTAACTGTTTCTAAGACTAGCGTGTGAACCATTAAGTTGATTCAAATATTATCAAGAGTATATTTATTTTCACCCCTTACTAGACGCTCGAGTGCTTGAGAGAGAGTGAGTCTTTCTTTCTTATGACTAAGGTTTCAGTTTTGGGAGGAATTATGGGAGAGGAAATTTATATGAAATGTTGAAGCTTGAAATTATAATTGTACTTCGTTTTCTTTTCTGCTTTAAGCTTGAATTTTGGGATAGTAAAAAATATATATATTATATTTAACTCTATATCAGCTTCAAGCAATGCTATTGACTTATATTTACATTCAACTCTATATCAATACTCCCTTATCTTAACCCAATCATCAATAAAATCACTGCAAACTGCATATCCGACAGCAGATCTAAGTGTAATAGGCAACTATCATATACTGCAACCCACTTTTTAACAGGATTAATATAACTAAATTGATGCAATATATATAAATTCCAAAGAATAAATTCTAATTTCAAATTGATTATTATATGAACAAATTAGGAATGAATGTCAATTTACGTTGGGCTTTTAACCTTTGGCAAGCTCAGCATACAAAACAGGGTTCTCTCTGGAACAAAAGGATGTGATGGAAAGATTAAATATAAATATTATAATTCATCCAGTTGGAAGAACAATAAGCAAAATCTACCAGGTTCTAATATGATTTCATTTCTGTTATTTTCTGCCATTCCTCATCATAATTTTATCTATCAACAACCTTGAAATAAAATGTAAGGTTAAACAAAATCCTCACAATACACTCATTAATTCAGCATAATCTCATGAAAATGGAAGTGCTTAGTGTATTAAGGTACGATCTTCTGTTCCTTTTTTTGCCATTTCTAGCCTCTCTGCAGCCTTTCATGTACTATCTGAAATCTATACCATATATCATTGAATAATGTTTTTTTTTTTTTAAGTAATGGTATTATTGTCTTTCTTTACAATTAGGATAAATAGTTGGACTTTTTTTTAGTGTTAAATAGGAATTTTCTGGTGAATCAATGTTTTTTAGATTCTAGAAACTTCGATGTGCAAAAATATATGATTTGTTAAAATTACATTAGAGATGCTTAAATTTATGAGCTTAAACAATGAGACTTTCGAGTCATGATTTTATTAATT
Organism: Corchorus olitorius; assembly: GCA_001974825.2. Lineage (NCBI taxonomy): Eukaryota > Viridiplantae > Streptophyta > Magnoliopsida > Malvales > Malvaceae > Corchorus > Corchorus olitorius. Next base: position 22,952 of record AWUE01013639.1, on the reverse strand, counting down.
TAAGTTATATAAACTTGCCTTATCCATCTTACATCAAACTTAAGAAGGCCATATAGGTGCGTATTGGTAGGGAGGTGCTCTTCGGAGGGATATGACAGACCCAGGTTCGACTTTCATTCTTCTTTTTATAATTCAAGATGTGGCTGGTCCCGAGTATTGATTTTGTTTGTGGCCTTTTTTATTTACTTAAATCATGTTTTTCAATTCAAGTTGCCTCTGATGATCCACTATGAGCCTGTTCAAGTTACTCTTCAGACATACTATATAATTTCTATGCCTAAATTGTAAACATTGTATAGTATCATTTGACCTTTAAGCAAATCTTTAAGATGTGTGCTGGTGTTTTGCTGTAAGAATTCGATTAACAAACAACAAAATGCCAGATCAGTTCTAATTGGCATTACTTATATGTCCTAAATTTGATTTTGCTTCCTTCATTCAGCTGCAAGGTCAGTTCTGTTGGAAATTGATTAATTTTGGTTATGCTGATGTAATATAGGGTTTTTGGTTCCTGTTGAACCTTCTAGATTTGTTTATTACTTCTTATGCAACCATATTTGCATTATTTGGCGGAAAAAAAAACATATTTGCATTACTCTGTCATTTCCCATGCTACCTATATTGATTAATCTATGCAACCTTCAGCTGGAAGGTTCTAATCTGTGCATTTCCCATGCTACCTATATTGATTAATTGTTCCTTTTGATTGGCATGACTTCGATCTATATCAGACAATATAACCCAGGATGTATTAGACACTCAATTATATAGTATCAAATTTATAAATGCATTGTAATTTTAAATTCCCAATCATCGTATTCCCATCATTTTCTTAAGAATAGAATCTTTTCCTTTGCACTTCACTCTTAGTTTTACATATCCATCAAATTCTAAATCATTCAAATCGAAATAGACCAAATAATTTGTATTAAAATTTAAAAGATTAAGGATTTAAGTGAGATTAAGTTTTTTAGGTTATTTCCCTAAAAAAAGAAAATCTTTTAGGTAATATCCGATGATTAATCTTGACTGTGTGAATGTTTTATCCCCTTTGTCTTTCAGTCATAGCATTTTAAGCCTTACATATCTGCAAAAGTAGCTATCTGCATGACTTTTTGATTGCCTAACTCTTTATCCTTAATGAAAAGTCTTATCTCTACTGTAATAGTACCATCTTCGATCTTATGCTGGATGTATTAGAAAAACAAGTTACATTGTGACCAAGCAGAATTCCAAATCGGCGAAAAACAGGGGCGAAGCCGTTGCTAATGGCGAGGTGATCAAGGAGGAAATCATGGAAGAGAGCGTGAAATCAGGAACCAAAACCCAATCATACACACCAGTATGGCCTCACGATTTTTCAAGCCAGCCTTAGCAAAAATTTAGAGAAAAAAAAAATGACAATTATACCAACCAATACGGCCTATACTTGATTTCATTGTCAATCAATAAAACCTACCTCCAGAATCTCGCAACAGTGCCAACTCTACCGGTTGCAATTCATTGTTGAATCTAAATACTAAAGAGATGGAATGAGACCTCATAGATCTTATAAAGAGGAAACAAAATGGAAATTTACATAGGATTAGGAGATCTTATAGACCTTATAGATCTTTTGCTGAGAGAGTTACAGTAACTTAAAGAAAGCCATACATCAAGGTTGTCAACAACTACCTTTAAGGACTTAGCAATATATCTTATTCTCAACAAAATACTTAACAATAGAATTTGTTTCCGGTGTGGATACTGTGTTGTCGGAAAACAATTCTTTAAAGATCCTTTTTTTACCAGGTCTATAAAGATCCATTCTTGGGCAACATCCAGTGAACTTCCATCAATTTAATAACCAAAGACATACCCCAACACTCTTGAACCATGACACCATCACTCGGACAAAAAATCTCACTTCTCCCATCAACAAAACTCTTTTTCGAGCTCCTTGAAACACAGTTAGGAATCACCTACCCAACAATGAACATGGAAAACAGCCCTGAACTACGCCGTGATCCAACTCTTAAACTGGTGGTCGGCCTTATCATTGTTCTAAGCGAAGGTTATGACAGCAACGGGAGGTCTCGCAGTGAATTATTGGATAGGTGGCTCCATTTTGGTCAAGAAGAGTTACCTTCAGTGCCTTATTGTAAGGAGATGGTTCGTGACAGACTCTTTCTAAAACGACTTTATGAAAGGGGAATTGCAAATAAATTCCCCCCCGTTCTCGCACTTCAAATCACCGAACCAAACAGTCAGACAATCGATGTTGTCTTAGGTGCAACAAACATCACTATCCAAGGAGCAAATGACGAACTGGTCTTTGTAAGGACACCGCCGATTTTACTAGGTTCAATTTCTGCGAAGTTCCATGTCAACAGAGACGACAATTTTTCAACAAGACACAACATTCAATTACTTCTCCCTGATATAACCCACCTATCTCTAGACAATTTTGAAGAGATTGATTGCCAAGGACCCTGCATTCTAAATCCTCGAACCAGGCCCCTTCCCATTGGTATTCTAATCCTCAATGCAAGGGGAGCACTTAACCCAAATTTCATCAGGAGGTTCGAGGAGAGTACATTTCAGTTCAGTCCTGACATTGTGATCATAACAGAAACAAGATTATCTGTTGTTGACAACATTCCAAGAAGGGGACCAATGATTTATGATTCATCTCTGATGGTTGAGCCTGCGCTTTTCTTTGGGGGTGTTTGGTTACTTTGGAATAGTTCTCAGTTCAATTTTCAGAATACAAGAAAGACAAAGTTATCCTTTTTCACTGAGTTTGCCCTCTTGAATAGCCAAGACTAATTACTTCGTGATACTTACTGTGTAATATGGTATATTATTGAACTGGTGTAATATTAATATTTTTTCTAATGTCTAATGTTTTAATTTCTCATTAAATAGAACTGTCAAGTTGATCAAAGCTTGATACTAAAAAAAGGCCAACTATCTATCCTAATTGCAAAGAAAGACAATAATACCATTACTGAAAACGGTCCAACTATGTATGAAGGATATGTATGAATTGAATGGTTGTACTTACCAGAAAACGGTCCATTTCTGAGAGACCAAGAAACGGGCTATTCCTCATAAAGTTGGAGGGCTGATATTTCCAAATTTATGCACAAGGAAGATCGCTTTTTATTGAAAGATTGCTAGAGAATTGAAGCCCAGGACTTTTATGTGTTCCATTTGCTCTTTGACTAAAACGGAAAAAACCCAATTAGGCCCAATTCAAGGATCCTCCTACCATCACAATTATTCTAATACGTCACCCTCAAGGCTGATGCAGAATCAGAAATCCAATTCCATCAAAAGAAAGAATTATATCTTTCAAAAGCCGTCAAATTCTTTACTTTTATAGCAGTTCATGCAAGGTTAACTTATCACCATTTCATACTTTTATTGTTATTGATTAACCACTCATATTCAAATTAAAAACCTACGATAATTTCAGATTAAAGCTCCATTATCTCATTCCCATTTAACTGCCCAACAGCAGTGTTTCTAAACATTCAACAGGTTATGCACTCCTACCTGTCAGTTGATTGATACCTTCTACACCCCTTCTCCAAAAACTAATTCAATCTACAAACGTCTTTTGTTCTATGTGATTGAATCATTTGCTTCAGCTTTTATTTCCTTAGATTTCAACTTGGATTGTTGTCAAATTAAATTGTGACATAGAATTAACTTGGGCCTCTAAGTTAGGTCATTGACAAGCCCAGCTACCTAATGCATTGGAGGCGTTTGCAGCAAGGCGAAAGATGCAAAATAGGCCCTTTAAATTTTATGCTTAATGTTCAGATGGAAAGTCAATAATTGATTCCTGAAGGATCTTCTTATTGTACATATAATACAAGATATATAGAGACAAAAGTCCCTAAAGTTTAAAAGAGTTCTGATCATCCACATCAACACCTATATGGATTTATCCAATGCATGAAAAACGTGAACACAAGCCACAATCATTGAATCTAACTATTCACATGTGAGCAATAATTGAATCTAACTATTCACGTGTGAACAATGCGCACCGTTTAGTTCAGATTCAATTTTATTATTGTTGGTGCAAACAAAAAAGTCCATTACTTGCCATAGTACTATATCCGAACCAAACACTGCAAACCACTATTATTGTCCTATTGTGCAGAAGGTGATGACAATATCTCACCCAAAAAAGATAAGGTCATAACAATATGAGTGACTACACAGTTGGATTCCATGCATGAAAAACGCCAGGACAATAACCAAGCCAAGGCGCAATAATTGCATCTACAATCCATATATATTCCTCTTGGCATCCATTGACCATTGTAAGTTGATGAACAACTTCAAAATTATACAATCCAATTTCTATGTCTTCTCTCATCACCATTGTTATGTTGAATCGATACCACTCTCAAGTTTGATATCCTTCTGTCATGTATGTATGTATCTCTCATCATTATTTAATTAGGATCATTATAATTCTTATAATACATTATTTGTTTGCAACATGTTTGCATGCATTCCTTTTATTTTGATAATTACACGCCTGACTTCTATATTGCTCGCAACTGTATTCCAAGCCCGAAGAACCATTTCATGCAACAACAATAATCAGAACCAAGGCATTTGCTACATAGCATACGATGTCACAAACTTCACCTGGAATCTTTGGTCACTATCAATCAAGGTCAGACATGGTTGACTTATTAAGCGAACAATTCATTTGTCTATTTGATGGTTCATTTCCTTTGGTCTCATCCTTTCAATAACCTTCTAACTTGATCAATCCATTTATTACAAGTGTGGCAGGTTTGCAACAGATCCATTATCCCAAAAACATTATTAGATTCGTAATTGTCCCTTATGGGTTGACATTGAATGTGCTTGCTCCAAATCCATTATTCCAAAAACACATGGATTTGGAGCGATTATCGACGCGCCAGCTGCCATAATTCTCTCTCGAAATATTGCATATATGCATTTAAGCTGGTGCTTGGTGAGCAACCCTTCTTCAAGTGAGCTGGTTTATGGTGCTAACCAGTACTACACCCTTATTCCACTTCCCCCAGTAATTACCTCCCCCACCACTTTCGCTCTATCCACTATGTAGCACACAAGCTTTATCCCCGTTGACAATCCATTATCCTACTACCGTAAAATCTTTCTAAAGGCCAACACATGCATCCTTTCGACCCTGATTAACATGTCCAATTATTCTGTAACCTACTTATGCTCTTTATAAAGATGTTATTTCATATTGCTTATATGAATGAATTACACAAATGCACAGATTTCTCTTATATTATACGCCTTTTGTTATAGTTTTTTGACATTGTTATATTAATGTTATCTCATTCTCTATCTAACAATATTGATCGGGAGATGAAGCAGGGCTACACTTAGATATGCCTTTTGCGGCTGGTCGGTTATTTATTTTTCCCTTTGTTGGTTTGGAAATTTTTTCCTCTTGATGGAGAGTGTATTTGTTATTGTTGTTTTCAGCCCGCTTATTGTCTTCATGTTTGTTTTGCCTTTCAACTTCACTGGAGAAAAAATATATATAGCACAATAAATTCAAAAACAATAGCCCCTAATTTATTTTTCTAAATCAAGGGCAGCATGCCAATCCCTTATAGCATTTTCTAATAGCTACCATATGTCCCTTTTAATTAAGAAAATTATTATCCCATATATATAATAAACCGAACGAATCATGTTTAACAATCAAGGGTTATATTTTTTTTTTTTGGATTCTCAAGTCAGCAAGCTTCACTCATGCATTCTAAAAAGGCAAATACTTTCAAGAAAAAAGCAGAGACAGTGTTAGATGGAAAAGGTCCCTAGATAAAAAACAATTAAGAGAAGTGACTTCCCCATTAATTTCATAAAGCAGCCTATAATTTAAATCAATCCGAGAATGAATCATTAAAACAAACGGGTAAAAATTTTTGAAGGAAATGAAGCACCAACCTGTTTAGATCCAGACACTAACTTACTTCGACACGACAGCATTACCAAACCCAAAGCCACAAGCCAGAATGTCCTCCCGACCAAAAGCTTAAAGCATTTTATCATATCACCCACGACTACTTAGAGAGTCTGCGTACGATAAATAATTAGCGAAAGATAAAACAGAGTTACAGTTCAAGAAACTGAAAATAACCACACCCTGTCACAATACAGGGCAACTGCAAAAGATTCTAACATGCTACCGGTGATAAGCAAACCCAATGGCATTAATGCAAAGTTCGGATATCATTCATTTCACATGAGTATATAATAAAGGTTCATATCGTTCAGAAACATATCAAAGATAACTATTGAAAAGTGATTTCAGGATCTAAGCTTTGTAATTTCAAAATCCCTATGTCATGCAAATGTTGTCACTTACTGCTTACCCACAATGAGAATCCACTTCTTAATTTTTAATGAGAAAATGCTAATGCATAATAGAATAACAGAAGTACTATGCCCCTAAGCTAAGATTAACTGAGCAAATTTAAGATGTATTTGCAGCTGTCCTCTAGACGTTAATCATGAGTATGTAGCAACTGATTAGTGTGACAGTCAACAGAACTAACGTATAATTTAAGGTCTTCCCATAACTTTGTTTTATCTAAGTTATGTGTATGAGTGCAGGAATATGGCTGAGTATGATTTTTTCACTAACATTTCTTCCTCTTCCCCACTCTTTAAAGCATTCTTTGCTATGCACTGGAAGGCTTCTTCCACATTAACTCCCTCCTTGGCAGAGGTCTCAAAATCAGGGATATTTCCTTTTGAGGCACACCATACTCTAACCTTTTTCTTAGACACCTAGAGACCACAAGAAGCAGATAATTATACCTTTAGAGAGAGATCCCACTGCAGATTGCAGAAGCAAAAGAAAAAACAAAAAACAAAATACAAAATACAAAATACATACCACTCTACTGTTTCCACCATCAACATCAATTTTGTTACCCACAACAACAAATGGGAAATTATCTGGATCTTTCAGTAATGCCTGCTAGAGGTTTCTCAGATCATCATTTCTGTACTAAATGAATCCCAGAGAGTTGGTTTGACATGGATAATCAGCATAAGCCAGAGAAGTTAGAATATATACCTGAATAAGAAATTATTCTCTCCAGTTGTTAAGGTTGTCAAACGACTTCATTGAGTTGACATCATATACAAGTATGCAGCAATCAGCACCACAGTAGAAAGCAACACCCAGACTCTAGAATCTTTCCTGGCCAGCAGTATCCCAGATCTGCGAAATGAAAACAGATGTAGATAAGTTCTGAGCAAAGTGCCCAGTCAGATAACACAAATCTTTTAAGAATGTAGTGCTTCAACTGCTATAGAGTACAGACTCAATGGTGGCAGATAAGGTAACTTAATGGTAAAATCACAGAACCCTGCTGATAAAGACAAAATGCAAGGGGTGATCAACATAAGTCTAATTACTGAGTGGACTAACATCACTACTAACTTATTTCCATATTAAGATGCTCAACCTAAGCTGATTTAATGAGCTAGGGATCAAAATCCAGCCTATTCTTCGTGTGAAACACATGATATTCAGAATGAGAATAATTATTATCCCAAGAAACAAATGCAACAACCGAAGCAAGCTCATCAGAACGCTAATGCCTCTCATTCAAGACAATTAAATCCATACCAAATTAACAACAGAGCTCAGTAAGAAAATCTAACTTGTAAGGTGAAAAGCCTATCCTCAAAAAATCAGCCCTAATCGTCGCCTTATACTGATTGCTAAACTTCTTATTTACATATCTAAAAGAAAATTGTAAAGGCAAACAATACAAGAACTGATACTAATAATAGTAATTAATACCATAAATCACATTGAACTTCATTTTTTTTTCAATAATTACAAAATGAGAAAAGACGGCTGCAGGATACTGATTCATCAACGACGTCTTCCCCACCCTGCAGATCACAGATCAATCACGATCATAAACATTGAATTATAAAAAAAGAAATACGAGTTCTAAAACAATATCACAGGCGAAATTGAATAGAGCTTCACAGCAATTCGAATCAAAAGATCTCGAAAGATCCGTACAGAAAACCCTAGAAGCAGTGCAACATGTATTTGTAACGGTATACGTTTCCATAGGTTACAAGCAGTTCAACAAAAATACTACAACAATACTACAAGCAACAATATATAAAATACTACAAGCAGTTCAACAACAACAAACTTAAACAGTCAAACCAAGCAAATTACAATATACCTTTCTGGAGATCACGCAGTTGTGGTCCCTTTGGAACCCCACCATATATACATGTATTCTTGATCTTTGTTGATGCACCAAATTTAGCAGCCTCTTGTTGTATTTGAACTGCAAGTTCACGTGTCGGAGCTAAAACCAATACAATTGGGCCATCTCCAGGAGCTGAAAATATATAAAAAGATGTCAAGTGTTATTCCCTCCCCTTTAAAAAGTATACATCACAGTAATGAATTCTTCTTCTACCTAAAAATGGTTGTGCGTTGACATGGACAATTGCAGGCAATAAAATAGGCAAGAGTCTTCCCTGATCCAGTTTTTGCAATACCAATGATATCACGGCCCTTTAAAGCCATAGGCCATCCTTGAACTTGTATAGGTGTTTGTTCAATAAATCCAACTTTTAGTCTGGAGTAAAAAAAAGACCATTTATCCAAACTCATTGAAAGTCAAAAAAAGATATAAGAAATACCCAAACTCATTGAAAGTGAGACTCTATACAACTAAGAAAACCCATAAATATTTACAAATCACAAATTGACTCTTTAGAATGATTAACAATTCATTCATAAAATAATAGCAGTGAGTCGTCGGTGATTTAACATCCAGAAGCAACAACAAAATATCAGCAAAGATGAAACTGAAGATCTGATATGACCCTGTTTTACTGCTCAAAAGGAGGACATGTAAAAGGCAATAGATGAATATTTCCCTGTGAGAATTTGATAACTACTACCAACAAATAGTATCACGTTAAAATCTTCTATTAGAATAAAAAAAAATAGTCTGGTTTGATTAATAAATGATACAGAACCAAAAAGTTAAAAATTTCCGAGTAAGCAGACAAAAAATCCAAAATGGTAGCTAATCAAATGGCAAAATGGCTAAGCATTTAAGGACAGACATCAGTTATGTTCTCCTCTCAGAGAAATGTAACCAATTTTTAGGTGGTAAGATGGCAAACAATTGGTATTCTACTCACTAAGAAAGAATTTCCTTTAACAGAATTACACAATCAACCGTTTTATGGTGTCCCAAATCATCATATTTGATGCTGAAACTATGAATTTTAATTACTGCCCAACAAACAATCAAATAGCAGAAATATCATATTTCAAATATTTATATATGTTGACAAGTTCAAACTTGATGTGAAAATATTCTTCATAATTTCCAATTGTCCATAAAACTTGATATAGTATTATTTTTTTGACCAATGTTTGGTCCAAAATCCAAAGGAAGGAACCAATATAGGTATGACTCTGAAAATGCAGATGCAATTTTCATTTGACTAAATGCTTATATTATATTATAATTATTAGGCTGCTTTGGAGAGTTGGAGTGAAACATGCAGCTTTAATATACGATTCCCCTGCATTTTGGGCAGAGATATTGACATTCAAAGTAACAAAAACATTTTTTTTTTCAATTTAAACAATCATGAATTGTTGATAAGAAGGCATAGTCATGAGTTGGGTTGTTTTTTAATGGATATTTGAGAGGGAGCAAATCTAAGTGTGGAACCCAAATTTACTTCTCAATGCCTCCTTTTCTTTCTACTTCTTCTTCAGTCAAAAGCAGAGAAATGGCAATGTAAAATGTAATGTAATCCATCAGACTGCAACATGGCCTAAAGAATCCATGATATGTGGCTCTTGAAAAGACCACGGATTCAAAACATGAACATATTCCTTCATCATTCAAAGATTCAGATATGGGGAAGAAAAAGAAAACGGAAAAAAAAAAGAAAAAAAAAGAAGCTATATATATATAATTAAGAAATGAAAGTCAATAATCTTTAGACCTTCCCCCCACCTCCACCATGCATAGTTAGAACTCAGAATCAAATTTCTCCATTATATTAAGGCATCAAATCCAATCATATTTCTGGGACATACAGAAATACACACATCCTAACAATGTCAACTTCATACTTCATATATCACCTTTAATTATTTGTATAAGATTACAAAATCTCAACCTTTGATTAATTAGAGTCCCCATAGCTCTTTATAAGTTCCATGTTGATTTTTTTTTTAGGCACAAAAGTTCCATGTTGATTAAGATTGAACAATTCTAAAACCACAATGAATCTAAATATGTTACAACGTTACTTTGGTTACAATAACTTGATAAAGGAAAAAGCCCATCAGAAATTCAGAATTAAGTTTCCAAAATTAACAAAATATCAAAGGAGAAAACAATTTTAAACTAGAATATGATAAAACAACCTTTAAATGCAAAAACCCATATGCCATATAAGGATTAGAACCTAGATCTAAACCTAAAATGAGAGAAACCCAACAACCCTTTCATACAAAATAGAGGGGGATTTAACTAATTTCCGGAGCAGGCAAACAAACAAACCTAACAAAACCCAAACTCGAAAAAATTCATTTGAACAAAAAAAAGTGAAAAGTATGGATGAAGAGGGAAAAAAAAAGGAACCTGAAATTTGGAAAGAGAAGAAGATGGATTGATCTGGGTCTTATCTGGAGTATCCATTTTCACCAAAATCTGAGCATCATCACTGTTTTGCTCTCTTTGAAGGCTTCTAAAGCTTATTCTTAGACCTCTCGGAGCCTCAAGAGACACAGCGAAACGCTTCTCTTCCTTTGTTTTTCTTCGTATTTGGTGCAAACCAATAAAGTCTTTCCGGGAAAAAAAATGACCGAAGGAAGCAGGAAGGCGGGAAAAAATGAAAAAATTGTAAAGCGTTATCATTAATCATGGCCTAGCCCGTTCGGCGTAACCGGCCCGAAATAAGACGGGCCTTTTGATTTAGGGATGAAGGAAAAGATCATTTCCAATTAGATTTGGGCTCTAGAGTTGGACAATTTTATGAAAATGGAGTTGAAATTTTGACTTGCAAAATGCCAAGAAACACAAGGGAACAACATACTGGCCAAAATTGCTTTATACATGATTTTTTCTTTTTTGGAAAAAAGCATAAAGGAAAATAATGTAACAGATATCATCATCATATATTATTTACTTCTTAAATATTTCTACTCAATCCACCTTTATTATAGATGGAAGTAAAAGCATGTTATAATACTATCCGGACACGAAGTCTTGAAGCTTTGAATTTTGCTATTTTCTCATTTTCATTCAACATTTCTTTATAGATTCCCTATAACACTCTCATCCTTCATGCAATTTAAGCGATTCAATGTCCATTCATCTTGGTACAGAAAAAATGTCCATTCATCTCAAGTTGATTTAAAACTACATGTTTATCAAACAACATGTTTCTCTGCCCATTCATTTATCTTTTTTTGCTAGATGATTAATAAGGATTTTAGTCTTTTTTTAGTTCAATCATGTGTAAAGAATAATTGAAACAACTGTATAATCCTTAACACAATTATATACCTAATCTTTGATTTACAAATTGGCTTAGGTCAACTCCCCATGTTGCTAACCAAAAGTTGTTTGAAGAAATGACTTTACTATATATATACCTAAAGCCGAGATATAAATCATATAGAAATTATGTTGGGGGACCACTCCTTTTATATAAATTAAGTTCAAAAAACAAGCAAAAATAGTGTTTAGATAATAACATCTATCAAACTCGGATATCAAAGCGAATTTGATAAACTCTTTTTCCATCTAGCAATTTACTATGTATACATAATTAATTAATTAGTATATGTATATGTATATGTAGGAAGACATATTCCAACAAGAAAAATTGACTTCATTATATTATGTAAAAAAACAAGCAAAGTTAACTTAACCACCATCTAATCAATTATATTCATGTGCATCTTATATCTTGCACCATGTTCATCAAAGACACCGAAATTTCCTTCTGCATTGTAAGTATTCATCATAATCAATGATCAACAAAGATCTTTTAATAAATCCATCCACTTAAACCTTTCTTCCATTATTACATCAACCTGATTTCTATACTCGAGTCATGTTTCAACAACTGCGTAGAACCTCAATAGTGCCAAAAAATTGACTTCTTTTTTAACAATCCAACAATTGCTATTGCAATGCCAACAAATCCCTTCACCATTAACAAGTTACAAACACCCGCCCGCGGCGAAGCGCGGGCAGAGTCCTAGTATAAGTAGTTTCCTTTTCTTTTTGAATAGTGAATACCGATCTGCTGTTTTTGGCTTTCTTTCTCTACTCGAAGCAAAGATAGGAACAGGAAGCCAAATCTAAAAGAAGGAGCTAGGTACGCTTGTTTATCTGAAAATATTCATTTTTTTTGTTCTGTTTCTGTTCAATATATTACTTGATTACATCTTTAATTTGCTTGTTTTGCCAGTGGGTCTTGTTTCTTTCTATAGTTTGTTTTGCTTCACCCAAAAAAGGGAGAAAAAAATGGAGGTTCCTGGTGCCATTGCTGGGTCGCTTGCTGGCAAAGTGGCGGACTACACAGTTGCTCCCATCGCAAGACAAGTGGGTTACTTGTTCAATTACAAGGGCAAGTGTGAAAAGCTCAAGGCTCAACTCGAAAAACTGGAGGCTGCAACACAAAAAGTGCAACAGCATGTCGACGAGGCTAACCGGAACGGGGAGAATATTTTTGAGTATGTTGACACTTGGTTAACCAAGGTCAACGCCAAGATTTCTGCGGAGCAATTGGTGGAGGATGAAGAGATGGTAAAGAAGAGGTGTTTTGCTGGGTTATGTCCTAATTTCAAGTCCCGTTACCAGCTTTGTAAGAAAGCCATGGAGGAGGCTGACTCCATTGCTGAGCTATTGGAAGAAGAAGGCCGATTTGATAGACTTTCCTATCGCCATGCTCCAGAATGGATGCGCATGGCTATGAGACCTGTTAAAGACTATGAGGAGTTTGAATCAAGAAGGGATGCCTTCGATGGGGTCATGGAGGCACTAAAAGATGCTAATCTGAGCATGATTGGTGTATACGGTATGGGTGGAGTGGGCAAGACCACACTTGTTAAACAAGTTGCTAGCAAAGCTAAGGAGGACAACTTGTTTGATGCAGTGGTCATCGCAGCTCTAACGCAAACTCCAAACATTCTAAATGTTCAAAACGAGATTGCAGAGAAGTTAGGCCTGGAACTTTATGAGGCGAGCATGGATGTTAGAGCAGGTCGATTGCGTGACAGATTAGAAAAGGAGAAGAATGTTCTTATTATTTTGGATGATATTTGGGTAAACTTGGATTTGGATGCACTTGGAGTTCCTTTAGGAGACCAACACATGGGATGCAAGATCTTGATGACTTCTAGGAAACTCGATCTCTTACAATCAATGGGTTCTCAGAAAAATCTTGCAATTGAAATTTTGGCAAAAGGAGAAGCATGGAATTTGTTCAAGAACATAGCTGGTGATATTGTGGAAACATCTAACATTCAATCTACAGCAATTGCAATAGCCAATAAATGTGCAGGATTGCCTATAGCTATTGCAACAGTTGCAAAGGCTTTGAAGCGTAAAGAGGAGTCGTACCACTGGGATGATGCTTTGGAAAAACTCAACAAACCGTCTGAGATGAACTTCACAGATATACCGGGTGATGTATATGCAGCAATTGAGTTGAGTTACAAATTTTTGGAAACTAGGGAAGTTCAACCCACTTTCTTACTCTGCAGTATAATGGGTCATAATGCAGCCATTGAGGACTTGTTAAAATACTGCAGAGGATTTGGTTTATTCCGTGACCTTGACACAATTCAGAAGGTACAGAATAGAGTATTGAAATTGGTGAGTGACCTCAAAGACTCTTCTTTGTTACTTTCTAGTTCTACTCCAGGTTGCTTTGACATACATGATGTTGTCCGTGATGTTGCTCTCTCAATCGCTAGGAGGGACCATCAATGGCTTATAGGAAGAGAAGATGTATTTGAAGAGTGGTCAAATGAGGAAGAAAAGCAAAAATATAGTTTAATTAGCTTGCAGCATACTAAGGTTACACAACTTCCTAATGAGTTGGGATGTCCAAACCTTACCTTTTTCTCCATGGGTATGGGTGGTAATGAGGATTCTTCTTTGCAAATTCCAAGCCATTTTTTCAAGGGGATGCAAAAACTCAAACTCTTAAATTTTGTCAAAATGCATCTTTCATCATTGCCTTTCTCGAATGATTTTGGTTTCCAAACTCTTCGCACATTGTGTTTGTTCGAATGTGTGGTAAAAGATATAATCATTATTGGAGAGTTAAAGAATTTAGAAATCCTTAGCCTCTGTGAATCTAGAATTTCAATGCTGCCAGCAAAGATGGGAGAATTGAGGAAGCTAAAGTTGCTAAATTTGAGTTCTTGTTATCCTCTTGAAGTAATAGCACCAATGTCTTGTCATGTTTATCCAAATTAGAAGAACTATACCTATATAACAGCTTTGACAAATGGGAGGTTGAGGAAGGTGACAGTCCAGGAAGCAATGCTAGCCTTGTTGAATTGCAGCATTTGTCTCATTTGACCACTTTGGAAGTACATGTTCGAAATGTACAAGCTATGCCAAAAGATACCATGTTTTTTTGCAGGCTTGAAAGATACAAGATTTCCATCGGACAAACATGGTGGGAATCGTGGGAAAGTGACTTGGAAATCACAAGAATGTTAAAGTTGTCGGAGGATATAGGTATTCGTTTGTATGATGATGGGCTGTTAGGGAAAGTTGAGAATCTATGTTTTGATCATGTGAATGATATCATGAATTTGGAGAGAATATGTTATGCTGAACTCAGTGTTGGAACTTTCAGCCAGCTAAAAGTCATACAAGTGAGCGGATGTAACATGTTGAAGAATTTGTTCTCATTCTCCATAGCCAAAGGGTTGCGCCAACTTCAACAAATTAATGTGTCTGATTGCGAGAACATCACAGAACTAATAATTGCAGAAAAGAGAGAGGAAAATATTTTAGAATTCAATCAACTGCAGTCCTTAAGATTACACTATCTGCCAAGATTGGGTTGCCTCTTTGGTGCAGAGAAAAGGCTTTCCTTATCTGAACAAGGAAGAGTTCAATCAATTGATGCAGGATCAAATCCCACACGGCTATTTGATCAAAAGGTACATATGCCAATCGATTTTTTTCTTTTGATTCATAAAACTTAAACTCCAAAATGACCAAATTGAAAGGCTATGATCAAAATGATAAGATGAACCAAAGATTGGGACTATTCGAGATTCGAGTATATAGCCTTTTATTCAAAATTCTATTTTATATTATTATAGTGTGTCTTTGAATGTTAGAATTCATGATCCTTGCACAAACTACGCTATATGAATTAAGCTCATTATTTTAGTAAGATTTCAAGAAATCTAAACAACCAAAGCATAGAGGTCTAGAAATAATAAGTAAATGACCAATAAGATTATATGCATAATTATTAATAATGTTTTGAAATGTTCAATATATAACATTTTCATTAAGAAAATACATTGCTATAAATGAATACTTCATTTATAAATTTCTTAAAACTTTTATATACAAGGTTTGTACAACAAGGATGACTTATTGATTATGAAAGATGAACTTTATATGCAGGTTGTGTTCCCTGCCATAAAAGAGTTGGAATTTAGGTCAATCAACGTTGAAAATCTATGGCATGATATGGGAAACCCACAGGAAACTTTTGCTAGTTTAACTAGTTTGTATGTGCAAGGGTGCCATAAATTGAAGCATCTTTTTTCTTCCCCTATGGTTAAGAGCTTTGTGCAACTGAGAACACTTTCTGTTTCGGATTGTGGTGAAATGGAAGAGGTTTTAGATGAAGGGTTAGCAGAAGAGATTGGAAATAACTCGATGTTATCGTTTCCTAATCTACACTACCTAACTCTCTTAAGTCTTCCAAATCTCAAAAGATTTTGCTCCGGAAATCGGATCGAGTTTCCCTCTCTATTGGAACTAAGGGTTGACCGTTGTCCTGTTTTGAGCACATTCAATAATGAAGTAAACAGCAGCTCAATACCAAAATGTCTATTTGCCAAAAAGGTAATTAATTAGATCTTCTTTGTCATAGAAGCATATGTTAATGTTTAAAATGTATAATATTAATCATATGTATGTATACAGGTTGCACAACCTATGCTAGAGAAATTGTATATTAATTCCATGGGAAACTTGGAAAGGCTATGGCCTCACCATGTTGCTGATGAAGAAACCTTGCCCGAACTAGTTGAGTTTTCATTGGAAGGTTGTCACAAGTTACTGAATATATTCCCATTGAGAATGTCAGGAAGACTTCAGAGGCTAAAGACATTGAGAGTATCGAATTGTAAGTCAGTGGAAGAAATATTTGAATCCCAATCACTTTCTTCACAATGCTTTCCATTGACTCTTATTACATTCAAGTTTCCTCGATTGACATTATTAGAACTCTCTGGATTGCCAAATCTGAAGAGTTTCTATTATAAAATACATACCATGTATTTGTCAACCTTGAAAAAGCTGAAGGTGCTTGGATGCAAGAAGATGGAGACATTGTTTGCTTCGAACTTCACCGAAATAGGCGAAAACAATCAACAGGAAATCCCAAAGCAATGGCCCCTATTTTGCCTCAATAAGGTATGATGATCCCTTTGACTTCTTGTCTTGTCTTTTTCCTTTTGTAAAAGCTATGATAAGAAAAACTATTTGAATTTCGGCCCCTTTAGTTGAAATGGTTTGGGAGGTTTCGAGTTCTAGACTCCCCCACTGCTTAGCTAGGTCCTTTCCCTATCACCTGTGTGCCAAAATAAATGAGAAGAGCCATTTATGTAATTAATTACCAAATAGCAAGTAGAAGATTTTGTCAAATGTTATATTATACACCCGCTTTTTAACTTTTAGTACATCTATAATAAATTGTACAGTTATCTTTGACAAATTTGGAAGAACTTACTCTGGAATGGAATGATGGGTTGAAAGAGATATGGCATGCATACGGCCATGGCCATCCACAACCACAGCTACTTGTTTCAGAGTATTTTTGCAGATTAAAAGCTGTTCAACTTGAAGAATTCC
Organism: Corchorus olitorius; assembly: GCA_001974825.2. Classification (NCBI taxonomy): domain Eukaryota; kingdom Viridiplantae; phylum Streptophyta; class Magnoliopsida; order Malvales; family Malvaceae; genus Corchorus; species Corchorus olitorius. The sequence goes on along the minus strand of AWUE01013639.1, from coordinate 5,775 downwards.
CCAAGGAATTAGAGATATTCCCATCTTACTTATTGCAGTTTTTAATGTGCTTACCCAATCTTGAGAAGCTTGAAATAGAAAAATCTTACGTTAAAGAGATATTTCAAAGTGATCAAGGAGTTGGTGGTGAGGAAAAACCTAATTCATCTGAACTGGTACCGCAGCCACTTTCTCGCTTAACAGGTTTGACAGAATTAAGGTTGATTAATCTTTATGAAATGTTGCATCTATGGAAGGAAAAGGAAGGAATATTTCAAAATCTAAGGATTTTAGACGTGTGGGGTTGTCCCAAATTAAAGGACAAGTTGGTTCCATCCTCAGTATCTTTCCAAAATCTGGTGACTCTAAACGTATTGGGGTGTCATGAAATTGTAAAATTACTTACACATTGGACGGCCAAAAGCCTAGAGCAGCTCCAAGTGATGAGAATAAGTTATTGCAAAGAGATAGAAGAGATAATACAAGGTAGCAATGGGGATGTTGAAGATGGCGAATTAGTGAAAGACCAAGTAACGATCTGTTTCCCAAACTCAAGCTTTTGAAACTTAGAGATTCACCAAACCTGGAAAGCTTCTGCTCATCAGGGAACTATACCTTTGCATTCCCATCGTTACAAGTTGTAATTGTGGATGAATGCCCAAAGATGAAGATGTTCTCTCAAGGAGACTCATACACCCCAATGTTGAACAAACTACAATTAAGTCCTCAATGGAAAGACGACTGTTATTGGTCAGGCAGCCTTAACAGTACCATACAAGAATTGTTCCAAGAGGTATGTTTTATGTTTATGATTTTTCCATATGTATACAAATAGAGAATGTTTAAATCTATAATAAATAAGAGTTTCTTTCTTTTTCACACTCTTATTATTTGATATTTGATAGATTTAACATGTTATTATTCTCTGCCTTGTTAGACTCCCAAGCCAAAGTTTCTGGCTTTGCCTCGAGTACAAATCCTCTATCAAGTTGATATTCCTTCGACCTCTAAATCCCAAGTAAGTCGATAATACTTACTTTATAAGTTTTCAAACTCAATAATATTAGATATATGGCCATGGGTTCATTGAATTGATGTTCTTTCTGATGAAAGGAGTCTTTGGATATCAAGGATGACGAACAAAATTCCCAAGTAAAAGATGAGGAGATCCAACAAGTGTAAAGAAGATTAAGGTGACCCATCATTCTTCATGTGCCCTGTAACATAGTAGTTAGGTTAATTCCAATATATAATCTCTCCTTTGATATCATAAAGAAAGAACTGGGTCACTGAGCGAACCCCCTTTTGAGCTAACTGCATCGGATATTCTCATACTCTCGGGAAGGGTGACAACGCAAAAAAGACTTTTTGGTGTCAGAATGGAAAAGATCACTGATCAGGAATGTTGAATGTCATTTAAACATTCTGCAGACTTGAATTGATGGTTTTAGTTTGAGACTGGCTAATATGCAGGTTTTGTTTTGTTTATATATGTGTGATCTTCTGCTGCATTGACAGTTTTTTTTCACCTGGTGAATGTTAAGGCCATGTGATTGTAGACACTGAAATTTGGGTTTAATTAATTTTGGCACAAGTCCATTATTTTTAGTCCAAAATTGAAACTCATGTTTTATTTTTTTTTATGGGTCCATGTAAGTGGGTTTATTTCTTTTCATTTAAATTGAGTCCAAACCCAATAGGGGAAGGACTCTAGGTATAAATAGATAAGTCTCTAGGGAGGAGGTTTTTTTTAGGTTAAAAAAAGTTGAGAGCCGAAATTGTTTTTTTTAGACAAAAAGAAGCTTTGGCGGAAGAGAAAAAAGTGAACAGAGGTTTGATTTGATTTTGGCGGAAGAGAAAAAGAGGGAACAAAGTGTTTGATTTTGTAAAAGAAATTGGGTGCATTATCATGGCCGCCCCCATATTTACGCTTTGTCAGAGCTTTGTCAGAAGGACGCAATCCACCTGGGCCATTAGATTGTGTCTCAAAAAATTCTAAGCGTCCATGATGAATAAAAAAAATTCGGTCAAAGCGTAAATACTTAGAAACCTTTTGTAACGTTTTTTTTTTCTTGCATGTCATTTAGAAAATATTTAGAAAATAGAAGGAAAAACTTTTTATTGAACTACGTGCCTGATAGAGGAATATACTTTTCCAGAACACATATCAAAAGTTAAATTTTTAATAAAAAACTAGATTTCCAACCCGCTTTTGGCCGCGGGTTTAAAAATTTTGTGAAAAAATCTATGTTAATAACCTGTGAGCACCCAAGCAAGAGAAGTTGAAATTATTTTTACACTTAAGAGTAGAAATTCATATATTATATTACTTTTAATGCAGTGTGAAGTCTGGAAAGTTTCCAAAATATATACATAAGATGTTAATTGGAATGATATACATAGAATATCTAATTGCTTATACATAAGCTACAATGCTTTCATAAGTAGCAATGGATTCCATATGTACATTAAAAAGCATTTTTGGTACATAGCTGAAATGCTTAATATATCAGAAGTCCACTCATTCTTCAGGAAGCAAAACCACACTCAATTAATTCTCTGACCATGAAGAGATAGATGCCCAGAATTTGAAATTATTGCAGATGAAATTGATAAACGCAGGGGAGCAAAGCAAAAACTATTCTTGAAGTTGGTCACTGTGTAAAAGCAAGAAACATGGACCACTATCAATTTCCAAAATATCTAAGGAACATTAACTTGTAAGCTACTAAATTCATCATCAAAATTTGATCTTTTATACATTAATTACATTGATGAAGAAAAGGACATACACGCAAGAGCCATAAGTATAACCCACTTTGAAGAGATTTCATTGATAATTTATTATAAAATAGCATAGATAGTTGGTTAATTACAGATGTATTTATCTAGCTAGTTGCTAGTGTTTTAATCCAAATGAATAGGGAAAAAAGAATGATTCACAACCCAAATACTTGATAATCATGTAATCAAATTTCATCTGCAGCCCATAAAGGAGAGAAAGAGTACCGTGTAGAAGATGAAACTAAATCAAGAATGGAGTGCCTCTGAAAAAAATATTGATTTGGAAGAGGCAAGTGAATCAAATATCATTGATAAAATACCAATCAACACGAAACTTGTTAGTACATGGAAATTGATACACAGTGGCTAGATAACCATTAGAAAGCTTCAATATGAGCCCAGACTATATATGCATTACCATTCTAAATAGGAAATAAAAAGGAAGAATTAGAAATAAATTGGTCTCCATTCATTTTAGAACCTTTTTTTCTCATTATGAAGAAAGTACATACAGATTATAAAATCCATTATTATCAATAGAAATGTGAACCATGAAAATAACCCCAACAAAGAAGAAACCTTTCTTTCATAATAGCAACTGAAATATTCAAGAGTAACTAAAGGGACTAATGAAAATGATGCAGCTTAATAAATGAAACCCAGAATAAAGTAAAGTTGATTGGAAGGTATATTCACATTTCTTGTCATTCCTAACCATACTCAATTTGATTCAAATTAAGTGTAAAGCATCTACAACATATGCATAGGTTGGTTTACCTTCCAACAAAAATATCCCTATCCAACGAAATAGGTGATTCAGTGTCCATTGGTTGATATAAAGCTGCAAGGGAAAAAATTTAGAACAAAAATATATATTTTTTATATATAATAAAAGGAAAAGCAAATATATGGAATTAATGAACAAATGTTATTTCAAGTTTTTCTGAATGAACACAAAGCATATACTCAATACCCATCAATTTTCCACCATTAATATTGGTTAAAACTACCAACCCATTGAGCGTGAAATTGAGGGTCACCCAAATTCAATCCCCCAAAGAAAGAAAAGCTAGAAAATATAAGTACAATTGATGACAAAAGAGAAGCAAACTTGTAAAAACTTGATTTCAGTGAGAAAAAAAAACTACCCAAACTGGAAAAAAAATCAAGTAGAGAATGTGCAAACAAAGACAATATAAACATGGAAGGAAAAAAAATATATGTTCCAAACCCAGGGTGCATAAGAACAAACTTACACAGAGTAAAACCTAACCACATTATGAGAAAAGCAACTTACAGAATACAGAGTGTCCAAGGATAAACCCGAAAGCACATTAAGAGAACCTGTCAATTAATTGTTCTGCATATACCTGCCAGAAATTTAGAATGCCATAGCAAATATACCACTTTAATCAACAGACTACAAATTCAAATAGTTAAACAATTGAAATCACAATGGAACTTGAAAGACTACCACTTACAATATAAACTTGTCCAGATATGTATCATCATAAACTTTTGAGGCAACCACAAAATAACAACTACTGACCTTATGAAGGTGGCTTAATTTCATGCTATGCTCATGACCCCACCAACATCACCCATCAGAATCAAAAGTTTCTAGGGGTTTGGATTTGACTCCATTCAAAGGCAAACCTTAGATCATGTAGCAAAAAAGAAAAAATAGTAACAATAAGATTAGCACATTGATTTGTAAAAGCATTCAAACAGAAACCTACCACAAAGGACAGGTAATAGAAAGAACTAATGAAATAACTATTCTAAAATATATATTGAAAGGAAAAAAAGACATGTGGCCACCAAGGAGAAAAGAGAGAGTTTTCAATTTAACACAAACACATAGAAACCAATCAAATCAGGAAGCAAGGAATAGTAAAAGAGTAGAAAAATCAACAAATAGGAAACGTGTAATCTGCAGAGCAGTTATGCCAATAGAAAGTTTATATTGAATCGTGTATGTAATATTTATGAAAAGACTCAAGTGAGAGTGTTCATATAACCATATTTAAAAAAGATGAAAACTGATGGAGAACCTTATCTGAAATTCAAGTGTCTAGCCTTAATAAACCAAAGATATGTGGAAACAGAGTTCATATATGAAAAATCAGAGATATTTATCCCATCTGTGGTGAGAACAATACATTGATCAAAGAAGAACCCAGAAACCGAAAGAACACAAAAAAGAGAAAAAAATGGAAAAAAAAAACCTTTGAGGTCAAGAGCAATCCGGATGCTTCCTGGTTTGCCTGATACCATTGTTGACAGAATGCAAGTATGATCGCAAAACAGCAAAAACCCCAAAAGAATCAAAAGCCTACAATTTAATATCAAAAAACAGCAAAAGCTTCTATTTAAATCAAAACCCATAATGATATTTTACCTGAGAAATAAAAAAATTGCCTAAAAATGACAATTTTTGGTCTTCCCGTTTGTTTTTTTGTTCTTGCTGGCCTTTCTGTCAGAACCCATGGCAACCAAAGGAAAAGTAAAAAATGGGAAAAGAAAGATCCATATTGTAGAAGAATCTGCAAATAGAAAAGAAAAAATGAAGAGTAAGGAGCAGTGGAGAGAGGGATTGAAGCGGTGGTTGAAGAAGGAAGAGAAGTACAGAAGAAAGAGGAAGAAGCGATGGAGAACAAAGAAAATTAACACCTGTGTAATGCCCCAATTAACACCTGTTCTCCAGTCTTATATTACTAACAAAAACTTTACAACTTAAACTACCCTGCCCAAGACCAAACTAACCTAAACTAACTACAAAATTACCCATTATCCTACCCTTAATGGACTCATTTAGACATGATAAAAAAAAATCAAAAATCTTAAGAATTCAGGAAAAGAGGAAACGGTTAGGGCAAGGGGGTAATCTGATGTTAACAAATTATAATTTTTTAGATATGAAAAACTTAGAAAATATAAAATCAAAATTTTTACTTTTTTCTTGTCTCATCGTTTTTTTTTCTTTTATTCTTTTTAATTTATTCATCTTCT
>AWUE01013636.1:0-38317 GCA_001974825.2 Corchorus olitorius | reverse complement strand
ATCTTTATATGAAGTTCCCATATCTGTAAATAAACTTGTGATACAAAAATTCAACATGTTGGGAGTAAATAAAAGGCTCAATAATGTTAATTTTGTGATTTGGTAATGGTTAATGCAGAAAGCTGGACCCGGTAGCGTTGCCGGAGGAGGAATATGGGGAGCAGCCACTGATGAAAAGAAGGTCTACACCAACATAGCTAACTACCTTCACCAGAATTTCACCCTGAAGCCATCCACAACGGTAACAACTGCCGGTGGATGGGTGGGGATGGATGCTAAAAATGGGCAAATCCTTTGGTCAACAGCTGATCCTAGAAATGGCACTGCCAGTGGCCCTGTTACCATAGCTAACGGTATCGTATTTGCAGGTTCCACATACAGAGATGGACCAATATATGCCATGAATGCCAACACTGGCAGAATCTTGTGGTCATATAACACAGGAGCCTCCGTATATGGTGGATTTTCTGTTAGCGATGGATGTATCTTCGGAGGCAATGGATACAAGGTTGGTCTTGGAGCCACGAATCCTGACTTCACTGGTGGAAACACACTCTTCGCCTTTTGTGTTTACTGATTAATGATTATCCCCCGGATAGATGTATACCAATAATTTAAGGCATTTGCTCTATATACATCATGAATAAAAGTCCCATAGCAACAAGAAATCACATGGTCGTGCACAATTTGCTTACCAGGTTCTTTTCAAACTGTACTTTAGAATAATATTAGAGCTGAAAAAATAATCTTTATCAGTTAATTAACTTTGATTTTTATTTTGTTTTAGCTAAGAACTATTACATATTGATTGTTTAGGTTTGAAGGGAAATTTTGTTTACTACTACTACAAAACTTGCATACAAAGGGTTATGAAGGAGGTTTAATTGCAGCTACAGCATCTCAATGTCATTTTAAATATAATGGGTACACAAAATGCCAAACATGCTAGAACATTATAGGTTGACTTAAACAATTAAGCAATGGAAACCACACTCTCATTAATGAAGATGACTTCATAAATATGAAAGTAACCAAATGATTGATATATGTTTATAATCCAACTTTGGCTCCCCTTGATGGATAAAGCTTCACATTATCAATTCACAATTGTCAATTCACAATTAACTACCAAGTTTGAATAAAAGTTGCTATTACAAGATAAATTGGGGTAGGTACTCTTCTTCAGTGTTAATTAATTATAGTTTTTTCTGAAGGCCGGCTGTTGAGGCCAATGAAATTCTTTAACCAGAAAATTGTTCTTAAATGCATTTTTTAAAGAAACTTGGATAAATGGCCCTTCCCCTAAATTTATGTAAACCATTAAGATTATGCAAGTAGAGGTTATTTCCATATAACAAAACTCTGTTAATATTTCCAGTTTTCCCCGTTTTCTATATGAAAAAAAGAAAATGGATAAACAAGTAAATAAAATCTTGCAAACCTTAATGATATCAGTCCTAACATCCCCCCTAGCCCTGTCTAGCTCACTTAACAATTAACATGGTACTATAAATACTAGCTTGTCCAAAGATTTGATAAATGTAAATGTAACAATTCAATAAAAATGGAGCTTATAATTATATCTCTATGTCTTCTTTCTTTACTGGTTTCTACAGCTTCTGCAGATTCAAATGTAAATCTCTAAGCCTTTTTTTTTCCCGGTTACAAATATATATGTGTTCATTTATATGATTATTGCCTCCTAGCAAATTGCAACCCAATTATTTCTAACTAATTAGCATTAATTAGAATCAAATTGTTAAATATCGATGAAATTCTATAATTGAGCTAATTTTTTCCCCTTAATCTTTCAGGCATGGAAAGTATGGCAGGAAGAAAACATTTTGGATTTAGAATTTGCTAGGAATGGTGAAGAAGAGAAAGAGATATTGAGATGTATTCATGTGGGATTGTTATGTGTTGAAGAATTTGCTAAAGACAGGCCAACAATTTCAAGTGTTGTTTTAATGCTTAATATAGTGAAATTATGGATGGATCTTCCCACTCCAAAACAACCTGCTTTCATTGGTACACAAGATGCTGATGAAGAAGATAGATTATCAGTAAACCATGTAACTGTCAGTACCGCCTTTGATGGCCGATAATAAGCAGAATATATACTTCTGTTACCATTTGAATTAGGAAAATTCTAAACAATCAGAAAAATTAAACCTACAGTAATTAATTATTACTGACTTGATTATAAATATGGGATTTCTTAGTATGTTATAAGTTGAATAGAAAAGCAAGCTTCAAATAAAATTCTTTGTTAATTAATTCTTAATGAAACAACGATCTGTCTTTTCCATTAATGGTGAAATTAACATCATATGACTGAGATTAATGAAGAAAAATTCAATTTCCATGTTCTTGTGTTCATATGAGTTTAGTCAATTACTGAAATGCAATACACCCCAAACGATAGATGAGAAAAGTTTACTCTTGCAAAACAGAGTTTTGCCAAACATAAATGTGAAAAATGGTGAGAAGAACAAGTCAGCTTAGATGTCCACCACAAGTAAATCCATCAAACATCCTGAAGTTATAGTCTCCCAGGGTGGAGTTTGCCGGTTGGGTGTTATGAGTGATTTTCCAGTAATTCTATTATTGTCTGTCAAATTAGACTTGGTAGAAAAGTTTGATAAAAGAGAAAGGCTTCTATTAGCTGACTTCTTTTATCTATGCAGGGAACTTTGCAAGATGGAAAGGAAATAACAGTGAAGAGCCTCTGGCCAAGGTGTAGAAGAATTCATGAATCAGGTGGTGGTTTCTAATTATTTCTAAACTCCAGCATAGAAATCTTGTTAGATTGCTTCTCTGTTGTGTTGAAGGAGACAGAGGCTTGAATGCTTTTCTCTTTGCTAGGAAATTGCTAATCCCTTCCATTTTCTATCAGAACACAACATTGAACATGACAATTTCTGTTTCAAGACATCAACTGTTAATCTTGATCTTACTCTTATAATCATTTTTCTTTTTAAATTTAGATCCTGTTAAAGGGGAAGTCTTAGATTGGGAAAAGCGATTCAAAATTATCCAAGGAATTAGTCGAGGTTTACTTTATCTTCATAGAGATTCAAGATTGAGGATTATACACAGAGATCTAAAAGCAAGTAATGATTTACAGGATGAAGAGTTAAATCCAAAGATTTCAGATTTTGGATTGTTGTGCGTTCAAGAATTTGCTAAAGATAGGCCAACAATGTCGAGTGTAGTTTCAATGCGGATCTTCCTAATCCAAAACAACCTGCTTTTAGTGGAACACAATTTACCCAAGATGCTAATGAACAAGGTGGGTTTTCCGTAAATTATGTATCTATTACAGCCTTTAATGGCCGATAATTGAAGCAAAATACTCAAACTCAAACAATTAACAAGAGGAAAAAGTTATCAAGTCATGATCATGAGGATTCTTCAGCTGCTTAATTTTCCTACCTCTAATTTATACCATCTTGTTTTTTGCTTGTTTTTTTGGGTGGGCACTGCTTTACAGTTTAGACACTATCACAACAAAAAATCTTGTTTTTGAAGAAGGTATAATTATGGGCAATTTGGTCCTGAAATCTGCTCATGATCATAATAATCAAAGTAACAATTTAGAAGAACAAGACTACATAATTGCTGCTAGACTAGAACAGGACAATGCAGGAAAAACAAAGAAAGATAGGTGAACTGGTTTTGCTAACAGAATAGAACGAAAAGCACAAGCAGAGAACATATATAAACACTAAAGCATCATTATGATTCTTGTAATTCTCCAGTCATGGCATAAAGCATCATTATATTTATAAATGGGTGTCATAGCACCCTTGAAGCAACTACTAACATTAGGTAAAGAGACAGAAAAACTATAAACTAAATTTGCAGCAGACAGACAATATGCAACATCATACCCTCTTCCATTAGCTTACAGCTTATCCTCATACTCAGAAAGTGGGGTTATGTGCTCCTTCAAACCCTTCCTCTTGCGTATATGAGCTACAAGGTTTGCTGCCGGTTTCCAAGGTTCCATTGGATCTTCTGTAATCAGCTCCCAGTGATCAAACACACATTGTGAGAATGCCGCATGCCCTGATGTTGCATTCCTCAGACGCCAAGAGAATCCAAAAGACTCAATAACAGGCAGGTATGCCTTAATGTTGTAAAGTGGAGTACCAATACCAGGCAAAGGCATCTGCATTTCCTCAAAAACATGTCCACGCTTTTCTTTAAGCACACTGTAAATAGCTTTACGTGCCTGCTCAGGAGCTTGGATCTCCACCAAGTATACAGGCTCAAGAAGCCTTGGCTTTGCTGTAAGCTGAGAAGCAAGGAAAACCCTCCTAGCAGTTGGAATGATCTGACCACCACCTCTGTTAATAGCATCAGGATGGATAACCACATCGCACATTTCAAAGCAGACACCCCTCATTTTCTCTTCACACAATGCACCTTCCTTTGATGCCCACTGGAACCCAGCAACAACAGAATCCTTAATTTCATCAAGGTACTGAACTCCTTTACACCTATCCACCACAAGCATGTTAGGACCAGTTGTCTCGGGGCCGAAACACCAAATCCTCTTAGCTAGATTTTTGCTCCAACCAAACTCCTCAGCCAAGATCTTAGAACGAACCTTAGGATCATCTCTCGGACCAATACGTCCCTCATCAACGGCCTCTGCAAGACCTTCCTCCAAGGGTCGAGCTTCCATGTAGAGACAGTTGTGCTTGTTTGGAGACTTGCTCATCACAGTCCTGCAGGACCTCTCAAGGACTGTCTCACGGAATGACACAATAGGCGATGATACAACAATCTCAGCACCACCCATAAAATCTTCTTGTAAATCCTGGAGGCAGATTTCAAGGTGGAGTTCTCCAGTACCTGCTATAATGTGCTCTCCAGATTCTTCAATGGAACACACAACCATAGGATCAGACTTAGCCAAAAGCTTCAGCCCTTCAACAAGTTTGGGAAGATCAGATGCAACCTTGCACTGAACAGAAATACGGACAACAGGAGAGACTGAAAACTTCATGGCACGAATTGGGTGGGCATCCACTTCCTTCTCATTAGTCAAAGTAGCATGTTTGGTGATAAACTGATCCAAACCAAACAGGACAACTGTGTTACCACAAGGCACATCCTCCACTGTTTCCAGCTTCTTTCCCATCCAAATAAGAGTTCTCTCTACACTCTTAACATACAAGTCTTTCTTCTCACCTGGGACATGGTTTGGACCCATGATTCTGACCTTCAAACCAGTTGAGACTTTTCCAGAGAAGACTCGACCAAAGGCAAAGAATCTACCCTTATCAGAAGCTGGAATCATCTTTGAAACATAGAGCATAAGCGGACCATCAGGATCACAGTTCCTGATAGCAGTGGCATAAATATCATCAAGGGAGCCCTCATACAAATTCTCAACGCGATACTTCTGAGCCTGTACAGGAGAAGGCAGATGAAAAATCATCATTTCTAGAAGCGCATTGCTGGCAGGAAGCCAGGTTTGCATTACTCTCTTCATAAGGGCCTTCCCCATCAATTCCTTGTCATCAGACTTGATGGTGACACCGAGCTTTTGCAACATGGGCCAGAGCTTATCCTTCTGGTCATTCATACAATTGTTGATAATCTGCTGGATGGGTTCATAACAGAATTGCACAAATCCACGCTTGCAGGTAGGAGAACCAGTGTTCTTGCTGGTCCACATCTTGGTAGCTGGATCAAAAAAGTTTTCACCCCAAAGTCTTTCCATCATTTTGGCCTCATCAACACCAAACTTTGAGGCATACATCTTGGCAAAGCTGGTCAAAGTGAAGGCCCAACCATGCAAACCAGCAGAGAAGGCAACTGTTCCTTTCTCAGGGTAGACTTGAACACCTCCAAGCATAGGATCTTCATAGGTAGCCATGATGACATTAACATTTTCAATAACTCTCTGGAAAGTCTGGTAAAACTCCTCTGCATCAACCCGGAGGTCAAGGAAGCACCTGTCCAATTTGTTAATGGTCAAGACAGGCCTGACCATTTCACCGAGTGCTTGACGGAGTACAGTCTCTGTCTGAACACAAACACCTTCGATACAGTCAACAACCACAAGGGCTCCATCAGTAATACGAAGAGCAGCTGTGACTTCAGATGAAAAATCAACGTGTCCAGGGGAATCAATGAGATTTATCAAGTACTCATTGCCTTGCCGCTCTCCTTTAAAGTTCTTCAAGGAATCATGACTCATCTCATAGTACAAAGACTTCCCGATAGACTTAACTGTGATACCACGCTCAACCTCATCAGCTCGGGTATCACCAGCAGCACCCGCAGCCGCAACAAGAGAGTTGGTAAGAGTCGATTTACCTGGCAGGAACAAAAAATAAAATGCCTTCAAAAAACGTGACATGCTACTGGAGCAATTTCATGGATAAATTGATACAAAAGTACAGACATGTAAAAGGGAAATCATTGTAGAATACAAGTTTAATCAACAAAGTTGAGCTATTACATCAACAAATTTGGTCTATAGCATCGGATTCACGAATAAAACAAGCATGAAAGTAATAAGGCAAGTATATACCATGATCAACATGGGCGACAACAGAAATGTTCCTGATGTTGGTCGAAAAGTCCATAAGACGGCGGAGCCCTTCCACGGTCAACTGCGCCATCTTACCGAGATCTAGAAAACTAATCAAAGCCGAAAGAGAGTAGGAGTGAGAGGCGGCGAGCCACCCAGAGAGAAAAAAGATGGAAATTTTACAAAACTGTCGCTCGAATAAGGGAGAAAATGTCTATAATCGAAGGGTTTAGGGTTTAGTCGTCGAGCAATTTCGTTTTGGAAGTGTGAGGTTTTCCTTTGTCCCTCTTTTCTTCTGGGCTTGGGCATGGGCTTTTGCCCTTATATAATATTATTTATATATTTCTTGTATGCTAAGCTTTCCTCTTAATTAATGTATCTTCATAGAGATTCAAGATTAAGGATTATACATAGAGATGTAAAAGCAGGGAATGTATTACTGGATGCATGAAGAGTTAAATCCAAAGATTTCAGATTTTGGGATGGCAAGGATTTTTGTAGGGAATGAAAATCAAGCCAATACAAAAAAGGGGTTGTGGCCGTGGGAACCTAGTAAGTAAAATTAGTCACCATTATCTTATTTCTTAGTATTTCTTATTAATTAATGCTAGCTTGAAATTGATATTCTGATCATAATGCTAAAATACACAGTGGCTATATATGTCTCTTGGGATATGTAAGTCTTTATTTATTTATATCTTTAGCCATCAACTGCGTGGTTTGGTATAGTAGAGTACTGGATTTCCAATATCCAGGATTCAAAAACCAAAACAAAATTGATACTTAAAATGTTTCATTCTATATTGAGGTAATTAATTTTGTTTTCCGCGGGGGATTTGTGATTCAAGGAATGGTGAAGAAGAGAAAGATTAGATATTGAGATGCATTCATGTGGGATTGTTGTGTCATGTGTGTTGAAGAATTTGCAAAAGACATGTCTTTTAGCAATGGATGTATCTTGGGATAGATATGTATACCAATAATTAAGGCACTTGTTATACATCATGAATAAAATTGCCATTTCTCTATCTAGTAGCATTTACAAGAAATTAAATATTAGAATTGCAGAACTTCATAACAGCAAGAAATAAACATTGTAATACACAATTTGCTTACCAGGTTCTTTTCAAACTGTACTTTAGAAGATTAATACAACTCAAGAATAATCTTTATTTCTTTTACATAATATTGATTGTTGAGGTTTGAATATATAGCTTGGTCCAAGGACTTAAGCAAGCACCAAAAACGAAAAAGAAAATATGGGAAATTTTGTAAGCTATTACTACAAAACTTGTGCATATAGAGGCTTATGAAAGGAGGTTTAAGCAGCTACAGCATCTCAATGTCATTTTAATGATGGACACCAAAATGTCAAACATATCTGGAATTAAACATGATATATGCCAAACATTCATATAACCCCTGCCTCCATACTTGCCATTTTTCCTTAATATATTGGCACTTGTTAGAGCATTGGGAAGTTTGAGCTTTTAGTAAAGAATAAAGAATAATATAAGAATTGGAAAGTAAGGAAAAGATAGAATATCATATAAGGTTGACTTAAGCAAAGCAAGGGAAATCACACTCTCATTAATAATGCTTTAATTAATTAAGATGGCTTCATAAACTTGAAAGTAACCAAATGAATAATACTATATATATGTTTAAAATCCAACTTTAGCTCCCATTGATGGATAAAGCTTCCACATTATCAAAACACAATTGTCAATGTAACAAAGCACTAAGCTATAATCCAGTTACCCAAGATGTTAGCTGTAGCTACCAAGTTTGAAAAAAAAAATATTAAAAAAAAGACTTTACCATAAAGTATTTTAAATTAAAATGATCAATTCATGTTCACTATGGCTAAGCAATAAAAATTGGGGTAGATACTCTTCTTCAGTGTTGATCATAGTTTTCTTTTTCTGAAGGCTGGCTGTTGAGGCCAATGAAATTATTTAAGCAAAGAAATGTTCTTAAATTCATTTTTCTAAGAAATTAACTAAATTATCTCTGCTTAATAAATGGGATGAATTGTTATATTCAAGATATATAATCTCTTACTTTACAAGAAATAACTCTTCCCCTTTATATAAACCATTAAGATTTATGCAAGTAGAGGTCATTTCCATATAACTAAACTCTGTTAATATAGCTTTTAAAAGGGTAACCACATGCAAGTACTTGTGACAAAGTCAAGGTTCTTTTTGTAACATATATCAAGTCAAGTTTCCAGTTTTCCACGTTTTCTATATGAAAAAAAAAGCAAATGAATATAAATAAGTAAATGAAATCTTGCAAACCTCATGTTATAACAGTGCTTACATCCCCCCTAGCCCTGTCTAGGTCACTTAGCATGGTACTATAAATACAAGCTTGTCCAAATATTTTGATAAAACATAACAATTCAATCAGAATGGAGCTTATTATATCTCTATGTCTTCTTCCTTTACTGGTTTCTACAGCTTCTGCAGATTCAAATGTAAGTCTCTAATTAACCCTTTTTTCAATTTGTTGTGAAGAGTTAATTTCTTAATTTTATTATGGTTATTGAAGTTTGCTAATGACATGGGTGACAACAGGATGTCCAAGACTGGTTAAGCCATGGTGGAAATTTTCTTAACAGGAGATTTGCTGACAAGGAAACTAAGATAAGCCCTGAAACTGTTTCAAGGCTGAGCTTGAAGTGGAGATTCAATGCAAGCAAAGATATTACTGCGACACCATCAATTTTTGATGGAACAGTTTATTTCCCTAGTTGGGATGGATATGTTTATGCTGTTAAAGCATCTGATGGATCTCTTATTTGGAAGCAAAGTGTGCAGGAGTTGACTGGCCTTAGTCCCACCGGAATTGTCACCAATGTTAATGTAACAGTTTCAAGAACAACAGCAACAATAGCAGATGATTTGTTGATCATTGGGATCAGTGGACCGGCTTATGTTATTGCAGTTAAACGATCAAATGGGAAGCTTGTTTGGTCAACTCAGCTTGATAAAAATCCAGCTAGTGTTATCACCATGTCAGGAACTTATTATAAAGGGTCAGTTATTTTAACTTCTAAACTCTCTTTCTCCCATTGATTTGCTAGAAAGTAGTCTAGTATTTGATATAAAATTTCTTAACCTAACACAATATACTCTCCTACAAATTTAGATGATGACATGACATGCTTCTGCAATTTTGAAGAAAAAAGTATAATTATTAAATTTTAAGGCAATTTCAAATGCAAACTTGAGACCAAGTCCTAAAATGCAGTTTGATTTTATCATTTTAAACTAGGGATTGAATTGATGGTTTGATTTCTTGAAAGAATAGTTTATGTTGGTGGCAAGTTATTGACTTGTCCCTTAAGATACTGTTTAAGTTGGCCTCTGAAATGAGATGTACATGATTTGTTGCTTTAAGGCACAGATAATAGAGAGCAGATGTATAAATTAATCATCAAAGTCAAATATATCTAAATGATTATGTTAATAGCAATGGAAAAGTCAATGTGACTATTTTATAATTAGTATTATTAATTTGGGTGACGACATGAAATTCCAAAGTTGAACATTCATCATATAGCAGGGGAAAACAAACAGTCTAAACTCTGTCATCATTCTGTTTTTCCTTTTTAATTCATTTCTCCTTGATTTCCATTGACATTTGACAGTAGTAACTTATAACATATCTACAAATGTTCAATTCATTTTATTGAACTCAGGAACTTCTATGTTGGCACATCTTCACAAGAGGAATCATTGAGCATTGAACAATGCTGCACTTTCCGGGGAAGCTTTGTCAAACTCGACGCGACAACTGGCAAAATCTTGTGGCAAACGTTTATGTTGCCAGACAACTTTGGCAGGCGCGGAGAATATGCTGGAGCAGGAATTTGGGGAAGCAGTCCACCTATTGATGTCCAAAGGAACCTTGTTTACATTGCCACAGGGAACCTCTATTCAGCACCTCAGAATATAACAGATTGCCAAGAGAGGCAGAACAATCAAACACAAGTACCTACTCATCCTGACGAGTGTGTCGAGCCTGATAACCACTCGGACTCAATTCTAGCCCTTGATCTTGACACTGGAAAGATCAAGTGGTACCATCAACTAGGTGGCTATGATGTTTGGTTCTTTGCCTGTAACAACCTCTCCACCCCAAATTGTCCTCCTGGCCCCAACCCTGATGCTGATTTCGGGGAAGCACCGATGATTCTAAGCATTGATGTCAATGAAACCAAGCTGGATGTTGTTGTTGCTGTCCAAAAAAGTGGATTTGCTTGGGCTTTGGATCGCGATAATGGAAACATTATTTGGTCTACTGTAAGATTTCTCGAGTTATAAAAACTACTATTTAAACTTCTGTTTTTGGTACTAACCCTTTGGTATCCGGTAACTACATTGTGTCCTGACTAATCCGGAGTCCAGCTGCGGAAGTTATTTAAACTTTTGGTATATATGTAATGAATAACTAAACATGCAATTGTTAAATTGGGATGTAGGAAGCTGGACCTGGTGGACTTACAGGAGGAGGAACATGGGGAGCAGCCACCGAGGAAAAGAGGATTTACACCAACATAGTTAACTCTGATGGCAAGAATTTCACTCTGAAGCCATCCACAAGGAATACTACTGCAGGTGGATGGGTGGCGATGAATGCTAACAATGGCGAAATCCTTTGGTCAACAGCCGACCCTAGCAATGGTACTACGAATGCCCCTGTTACTGTGGCTAATGGAGTCCTATTTGGTGGTTCAACATTCAGACAAGGACCAATATATGCCATGAATGCAAATACAGGGGAAATCTTATGGTCATATAACACAGGGGCCACTGTTTTTGGTGGCATGTCAGTTAGCAATGGGTGCATTTATGTAGGCCATGGATACAAGGTTAATTTTGGAGTATTCAATCCAAACTTCACTGCTGGAAATTCTCTCTTTGCCTTTTGTGTCTCTTGAATCAAAGCCAAAATCTTAATTCTGTAATAATTAAAAAACTACTACTTATATTTGTGTTCATAATTTCAATAAGTGGAAAGCTTCTTGTGTTATTGATCCCTCTCCTCCTCTAAAGAACGTACTGGTTGTGCTGATAGCAAAAATGAGGTGACATTTAATAATAATGATGTAATAAAATAAAAAATTGAATAAAATATGGTGGGACTCTCTTACTTATAACAAGAACAAGAAAATTAGTAACTATACTTCTTAAAAAAATTGAAAAAATCAAAACATAATTTGTAAAAGAAATATAGAAATAGGACAGAAAAAGAAAAAAAGAAATAGAAACGACATCGTTTTGCTGGTCTAAATAATATGGAGGTGCGTATATAGCACTACTAGTCCTACACTCTTTCCTTTCTCTGTTAGCAAAGCTTCCTAAAACCCTCAAATGGGTTCTTTATTCAGAGCTTCGAAGAACCTTAAACCTCCAAAATACTTGTCTCCATTTTTATCAACATTGCGAAGCAATGACCCATTAGATAGTTTTGGCTTAATTCATGAGTTCTGCTCTCATTCTCGCCAAAACAGTAAAGAAGCTGCTCCAATTGATTTGAGTCAATACCCAACTGAAAAGATAAGAAACTTTTCAATTATAGCCCATGTTGATCATGGAAAGTCTACTTTAGCTGATAGGCTTTTGGAGCTTACCGGAACAATCAAGAGAGGCCATGGGCAGCCTCAATATCTTGATAAATTGCAGGTAAAAGAAAAGATTATTGGTCTTTTCCTTCTGTGGTTTTGTTGTTTTGATTGGAACTTGAATTGGGTACTTTTTGTTTTTCTTAATTTCTTTTGAAATGGTGATTAATTGACAAATTGCAGTTAAAAGATAGGTACTGTTAATGTTTGTTTTTTTTCTTCTTTCTTCTGATTGAGACTTGAATGGGCCATTTTCTTAAAGATTTTTATTGCTTTTGAAATTGTTCTTGAATTTAGTAATTGATGGAAAGGTAAGAGACGGCATTGGCAATAGTGGGCTTAGAGAGAAACTAGAATGGGGTGTTTTCCTTTTCCTTATGAGCATTAGTATGATTTGAAATGGGAGAAAAAAATATTATTTACTGCTTTTAGTTTATAACTTGAGAGTTGAGAGGTATAAAAATAATGAAGTTTTTTATGTTATTAGGTAGAGAGGGAAAGGGGCATAACAGTTAAAGCTCAAACAGCAACTATGTTCCACAAACACAAGTTCCATGGATCCAATATTGGTGATGTCAATGAACCATCAACTTTTCTGCTAAATCTTATTGACACGCCTGGTCATGTGGATTTTAGTTATGAGGTTTCAAGATCTCTAGCAGCTTGCCAAGGTGCTCTTTTGGTTGTTGATGCTGCCCAAGGTGTTCAAGCACAGACTGTTGCAAACTTTTATCTTGCCTTTGAATCTAACCTGACTATAATACCTGTTATAAACAAAATTGACCAGCCAACCGCTGATCCTGATCGTGTCAAAGCTCAGTTGAAATCAATGTTTGATCTTGAGCCTAGCGATGCCCTTTTAACATCTGCAAAAACAGGGCAGGGTCTTGAGCATGTCCTTCCAGCAGTCATAGAGAGGATCCCTCCACCTCCTGGAAGCAGCATTTCACCTTTGCGTGTGCTTCTATTGGATTCCTATTATGACGAGTATAAAGGTGTAATTTGCCATGTTGCTATTGTTGATGGTTCGTTGCGTAAAGGGGATAAGATTTCATCTGCCGCAACCGGTCAAGCTTATGAAGTGTTGGATGTTGGGATCATGCATCCAGAACTTAAACCAACTGGAGTCCTTCTAAGTGGGCAAGTCGGATATGTGGTGACTGGCATGCGTTCCACAAAAGAGGCTCGTGTAGGTGACACACTATATCACACGCGAACTACTATAGAGCCCCTGCCGGGTAAAGCATAAGGCTTTATTTCTACTTTGTTGTTTTAGCACTATTGATTTATAATTTCTGTAATCCAAATTGACATTTTTTCCTTGTCTTATGCTACTTAATTGCAGGTTTCAAACCAGCGAAACATATGGTGTTTTCTGGTCTCTACCCTGCAGATGGATCTGATTTTGAGGGACTTAACCATGCAATAGAGAGACTAACATGCAATGATGCCAGTGTCTCAGTTACTAAGGAGAGTAGCACAGCGCTTGGACTGGGTTTTAGGTGAGAAGTCTTATGTTTATGACTTCATCTCATAGTGCCAACTACCCAATGTCTAGATTTCTGTTACTATGGACTTGTGGAGACCTTTTTGTTGTTATGATGTTTTAATTTGTAGTATGTTCTGTGTTCCTCCTGCAGGTGTGGGTTCTTAGGGTTACTTCACATGGATGTCTTTCATCAAAGACTCGAACAGGTGAAATTTCTTCCGTTTGTCCATTTACCAGAATATTCAATATTATTTGTTTTTTTTGCAATCTATCTCATTTTGTCTGTATTATGCATGTAGGAACATGGAGCTCATGTCATTTCTACTGTTCCAACTGTTCCATATATTTTTGAGTATTCTGATGGAAGGTACATGTTTAGTGGCCTCTGTTTTATAGTATATATTATATGGAGTGCTATTTTTTAAACTGGTTTTACATGTTTTGTATATCTTGTTGTACAGTAAAGTAGAAGTTCAGAATCCTGCTGCATTGGCCTCAAATCCCAAAAAACGAGTTACAGCTTCTTGGGAACCTACAGTAATAGCAACTATTATTATCCCTAGTGAGTAAGCTCCCATAACCCTTTGCTATTTAATTTATGCAGCATGCAAAGGTTTTATTTCTTTGGGTCTTTTTGCTTACTTGTAGGTATGTGGGGCCTGTTATTACCCTTTGCTCTGAGCGGAGAGGCCAGCAGCTGGAATACTCATTCATTGACAGGTTAGAGTTTGTTTTTTACTTGAACTTTTTAGACTCTATCAGTGGTTTCCTCGGGTGATAATTTCTATTTGTCTAGGACTTCTGCAGGACAATCTGCTGGTGTTTCTCATAGTTTAGTGAATGAATAAAGTATTAAAATATTTGATGTGGAAATTTGGGCTTGAAGCAGTAGTTGTGATCTCCATCATGATTCTGAAGCTTTTGTCTTTGTTTTCTATCATCCCCATCCATCAATTTATAAAGTTAAATATTCTGTAGAATATTAATTCATCTAGTTTGTAGGCATTTTTTTTTCACATTTTGTACATTATAATAAAAAACTGTAATTTGCATATCTGTTATAGTATCATGGGATAAACTGTTCTGTACTGATGCACTGCCATCCTTTTCGATGCAGTCAACGGGCTTTTATGAAATATCGACTACCTTTGAGAGAAATTGTTGTTGACTTTTATAATGAGTTGAAGAGTATAACATCTGGCTATGCCTCCTTCGATTATGAAGACTCAGAGTAAGCTCATCTCTCTCTCTCTCTCTCTCTCTCTCATATTTATATGTGTATGTATGTATGTATGTCAAACACAAAGACACTCTTGCATGGGCACAAGCCCCAGCATCATAGTGGTCGGTACATATATATGACCATAATAATCTGCTGCTTATTGTCTTATAGTAATGCTTTGAGGAGCAAGTGGTTTAAAATGTTAAAAGAACTAGTTTCAACTAAGTAGTTTTAAGTATAATCCTAAAGGGAAGTGCTAATCTTCTGCCATTATGCGGACTTACACCTGATCAGCCAATTGGTGTCCATTGTGATGTCACAGAAAACCTTTGTTAGCCTTATCTTTCAGTAAATAGTACCCTGTTACTGCCCTGTATTGACACATTGTGTGTGTTCTTTACAGATACCAACAATCTGATTTGGTGAAACTCGATATCCTCCTAAATGGACAACCAGTTGATGCCATGGCCACAATTGTTCACAATTTGAAGGCACAACGTGTTGGTCGTGAGCTGGTGGACAAGCTTAAAAAATTCATTGACAGGTTTGTTGATTTAAATTCTAATATGAACTTCATATGGTTTGAATTGTGGTTGACTCAGATGATCCATTCTGATCAGGCAAATGTTTGAGATAGTCATACAAGCTGCAATTGGGTCAAAGATTATTGCAAGGGAGACGTAAGTAACTTGTCTTACCTTCTTATATTTTCTTAAAGGCCTTTGAAAGGTAATCCTCTCTTAATGTTTATTTCTGAGCTTAGCCTTTCTATGATGGATGCAGAATATCAGCAATGAGAAAAAATGTCCTTGCAAAGTGTTATGGTGGGGACATTACTCGAAAGAAGAAGCTTCTGGAGAAACAAAAAGAAGGGAAGAAGCGAATGAAGCGAGTTGGTTCTGTTGATATACCTCAAGAAGCTTTCAATGAGCTACTGAAAGTTTCTTAGTTTAAACTATGTCACTAAGGATGCTGGTAACTTCTTATATGTTCATCAGTAGGTAAACTTCAACCCAATCCTTATATTGTACTCTCTTGTGCCACTGGCAGCCAAGACTATTTTACTGTCTCTGGGTGCTGCTAAGATGCTAAATAAACTTGCCATGCATCCAATGAATGTGGTTTTCCCTTTCATGTTTCAACCTCAGTGGTTGACACTTTTGCAGAGGCATTGTAACTGTTTTGTGGTTGTTCTTGCTTCTACTTGAGTTATTCCTCAGAGGCTCCGCCACTTAAATAACTTCTGAGAAATTAGTTGCATTAATGATAATTGAATTATGCCTTTAATCCCTTGTTTCAGGGTTTCAGCTATAAAGGAAGATTGGCCGCAAGCATTGCGTTGTTGTCAAGATACCTGGGCGGCAGAAGATCGGAAGCTAAAAAGAAGCATTGGGCTGTATTCTCCTGTATGCCTTCAATAAACTGCCCTAGTTTTTGAGTAGGGATCAATACTTATATCCATTAATCTTTTTTTTGCAAAACATTTTTCATCCTTAAATTGGATGTTTTGATGATAGCAATGTAGGATTATATTAGCGGTAATTATTAGGATGCCACAGTGATTTTATTGGATATAAGTCTCCATATATATTCTTTTTGGCGGGAAGGAAAAGGCTCCATATCGAACTTTTACATTTATAGATAGTAGATGTTTTGGTTTAACTCTTTCAATTGTAAAAGCTTTGCTTACTGCTTACTTTGTCTCGAGATTTTATTGTAGCATTAAATGGGGAAAAAAGAAAAAATAACAGTAACACTTATCAATATATGCCATAAGATATTGAATACTGTATTGAATTTGAATTGAGTATACCCAATTGAATTTGAATTGAGTATACCCAATACAAAAGTGAAGAGAAGTTACAAAATAAATTGCGTCAGTTACTATATGGTTTGCTTGGTTTGGTTTCCCGGGAAAACCAACTTAAGTCCCACTCAAACATTAATTACGATTTGATTGAATGAAGCCCATTACTCCCTCCGTTTATTTGTCTTTTTTTATTCCTTCCTGCTCTCTCCTTGTGCCGGCTAAAAGCCTTTCAGTTTCCCTCTTTCTCAGTCTCCCTCAGGCTCAGCCCTTTCTGTCACCTATTTCTCTCTGTCTCGCTTATTCTGCTTTCCCACTCTCGCCTCTGCTTCAGACCCTATTTCCTTCCCCTGCTTCTTGACTTGTGTAAGTCATGGTTTCTCTTTCTTCTTCTTTTTTCGGCCAGCTCTTTATATCTGTTCGCTTATGCCATTTTTTTTCCCTTTGCATTTTGATTCTCCAGGTTTCGTCGCTGCTTCCTTCCGTTCAGCCAGGTAATATTTCGCTTGAGACGATTTGTTTTCTCATAAGTTTGGGGTTTACTCTCCTTATTTTTAGTTGGCTCTGTTCATTTCCACTTGTTTATTTCTAGGGCATCATGGACTCAACTGGATCAGCCCAGGTCAGACTTTCCTGTTCGTTTTGGTTTGTTTATGCTGACATTTTGTGGTATCCATTTTGTCTTTTGTGTTGTTGCTGCGTTTTTATGTTTCCTTTTGCTGTTTTTTTGGACCTTCTCGATTTTCTCTTGTGCTTTACTTTGTTTCCGCTAAAACTTTTCACGTGTCCTTTGGATTCTGCTGAGATTTTTTCTTTCTTTCTTTCTTTGTCTTTTGTTTCCCTTCTCCATGCTTGCTTGGCTTAGTTAGGCCTTTTACAATTTTACCTTTTTCAGTATTCATTTTTTGCTTAACTTTATTTGCACCCAATCTTCCAATGTTTTCTGTACCTTTGCCTCACAACTTTTCAAGTGCCTTATTGTGTATTGATTATTCTCTCTTTCCCTCTGGCTTTTGTTTATGTTGTTCCATCTACTTTTATACATTTTAATGTCATTTTAACCCAATTTGCAAAATGGCTTGTGCAGATAGGTGATGGAAATGTAAGCCATAGTTATGATGAAGAAGGAACATGGATAGAAACTCCAGAGAGGCTCATGGTTTGCTCACCAGGCGAATCTTTTGAAGCAATCATGCAAGAGATTTATCCAAATATCACAAATTGTTTTGCTGATCCAGAATTTATCAGGGAAAGAGCGATTGTCACCCCATCCAATAACACAGTCGAACAACTTAACTCTTACATTCTTGATAAATTACCAGGTGACACTAGAATATGCCTGAGTGCTGACAGTGTATTTGGAGATCAAAACGGATTTTATCCGCCTGAGTTTTTGAACATAATATCACTCCCTGGAGTTCCTGACCACAAGCTACTTCTTAAAAAAGGAGCTGTTGTGATGTTGATGAAGGACATTGATAAAATGTCAGGCCTTTGTAATGGAACGAGATTGATCATACTTCAGCTTGCTCCATTTGTCGTTCGAGCTAAGGTACTGACTGGAGAGCACTTTGGAAAAATTGTTCTCATCCCAAGGGTTGTCTTCACTGTGAATGACAATAATTTTCCTTTTATCCTGAAGAGAACACAATTCCCTTTTAAACTCTCATATGCAATGACCATCAACAAAATCCAGGGCCAAACTCTGAAATTAGTTGGTATTTATTTACCAAAACCAGTCTTTACACACGGCCAATTGCATGTTGCTCTTTCCAGTGTTACATCACCCAAAGGAGTCAAGCTTGTGATCCTTGATGAAGCGGGAAATAGGACCAACATTGCAAAGAATGTGGTTTATAAAGAGATCTTCCAGACCATATGCTCTGAATGAATTTTCACCTCTTCTCTTGGCAAATTTTGTGCCTTGGCAATTAGGTCAGTTACTCCTCTTTGATGCTCCTTTAGTCCTTTATATCAGTAACACTAAGGTTATGTTTGGTTCGTGGTATCTTGGTTATCATGTCAAAATGTCATTCCCACCTCTTCCTGGGAATACTATTTTAGTGGGAAAATATACATTTTTTGTTTCTGTGGGAATCGGATTACCATGTTTGGTTAATGTCAGAATATGACATTCCCAAGGTATGCAAAGTACAACCTTTGCCCCCAGCTTTCATTCCAAAAATTTTGTAAGGTTAAATAGTTAGTAAGATATTAAAATTTGAGGGTATAAGAGAAAAGTCAAGATAAGAATAGTAAAACTTTCCTGGGAAAGTTAACTATCCCACCCTTTTAGATGAGAATGACATTTTTACCTAAAATTAGATTCCTCCAACCAAACATGTACCCAATTTACCACAATTTCCCACTAAATTCCACGAACCAAACGCAACCTAACATGTTAATTCTGATATTATACGACTGATGAGTCTTGCAAATATATTCTCTTATGCCTCGAACACAATCGGCCTATCTTTTGTTAAACGTTCAAACATGACTCTATGCCATTAAAATTTTTGCTGGCAAACATTGTTTTATGATTGATAATTCTTTAAATCTAATATTAATCCGAAACTTTGCATATAGATCTCTAATGTAAATACATGATCTTTTTTTGCAGGTCCATTTCAAAAATGCTTTATCTGAAGAGGAAGCAGTACTATCCCTTCCTTGAGGGACTTTTGTAATAGTTCTAGGGATTCAAACTCTTTTTCCCCAGCTTCTTGTTATCGTTGATTCTCCCCCTGATTTCATTCGGCAAGACTTGCTAGCCGATTCGGGGGGTTTTGTTATGTATCTACTGCCTTTTTCACCAAAAAAAAAACATCATTATGGAGTCAAATTAACATTGCAGCCAAAAACATTTCCAGATACCATCATACTTTCCTGACAAACAGAATGGCATTATGCAAGCCATTCATTTTGTAATTTTAGCTTAAATTGGAAACAAATTGGTCCTCTATTAAGGTACGAAAAAAATTATTAAGTATATAAGGTTACGAAAAATGAACAATTAAGGATAAAATCAGATATGATTCCGCTTAAGTGATGATACTGATTATATACTTAATTGCTTGAAATCGAAAACATTATATCCTTAATTACTTGTTTTATAAGTCATATCATTAATTGCTTACGGCAGCAATGTTAATTATCTGATTCTTTAATAGAACTTATAAATTTATTATTTTTTTTAGTGAGTACAATGTAAAATTTCATTACAATCAGAATAAATCTCTATATGTCATATATCCAAACATCTAAGTAAGAAATCAACTTAAACTAAAAAATTATCATAAAAGACCTCACGGTTCAGGCACATCTTAAACTAAAAAACTATCATAAAAGACCTCACGATTCAGGCATGATGTACCTATCAATTAAACTAACAACTCGGGTAGAATTTACAAATTTATAAATAGAGATAGAGATAGAGATGTTTTGATTTAACTCTTTGAATCGTACTGCTTAGTTGTGTTGAGATTTTATTGAATAACAAAAGTGAAGGGAAGTTACAAAATTGAATTAGTTAGGGTCAGTGTTTGGGATGGCCCTTTTGGTCTTTTTGTGCGCTCCACCTTTGATGATTGCTTGCCACGGCCACCGCCACGTAGTAGTTTTCCTGACTCCCTTTTCAATTCCCGCCCCCTCAAAATCTTTCTCATGCTCTTGTCTTGGTTAGTTGGTTTCAGTTTCTTCAATTGGTTTCTACTTTCTAGTTGGGATTGGAACGTTTTGCGACTTTTGGCTCTTCTTTTTCCTGATTATGGAATATATGGATGGTTTGCTTGGGAAAACCAACTTCTCACTGAAACATTAATTACGATTTGATTTGATCTGATTTGATTTGATTTGATTTGATTGAAGCCCATTATTATTCCCTCTGTCCATTTGTTTCTTTCTATTCCTGCTCTCTTTTTATTTCTCTTTTTGCTTATGCCATTTTTTTTCCTTTGCATTTTGACTCTCCAGGTTTCCTTTTGCTTCCTTTCGTTCAGCCAGGTAAGATTTCGCTTGAGACGGTTTGTTTTCTCATAAGTTTAGGGTTTACTCTCTACTTATTTCCACTTTTTAATTGTAGGGCATCATGGACTCAACTGGATCAGCCAAGGTCAGTTTCTTCCTCTTTTCCTCTTGCTCTGTTCGTTTCGGTATCCTTTTTGTCTTTTGTTTTGGTGCTGGGTTTTTTTTTTGTTTCCTTTGGGCCCTTTGCTGTTTTTTTGAACCTTGTCGATTTTCTCTTTTGCTTTACTTTGTTTCCTTTGGATTCTGCTGAGATTTTTGCATTGCTTTCCTTTTTGTTTCCCTTCTCCATGCTTGCTTGGCTTAGGCCTTTTACAATATTATATTAATTTTACTTTTTCAATATTACTTGTTGCTTAATAACTTTATTTGCGCCGAATCTGCCGATGTTTTCTGTACCTTTGCCCCTCAACTTTTTCAAGCGCCTTATTGTGTATTGATTATTCTCTCTTTCCCTCTGGCTTTTGTTTATGTTGTTCCATCTGCTGAACTCATTGCTGATTTATATCCTGGTTTGTGAGCTTACAAGAATTAACCCAATTTGCAAAATGGCTTCTGCAGATAGGAACATCAACATGGGTAGAAATTCCAGAGAGGCTCAGGGTTTGCTCACCAGGCGAACCTTTTGAAGCAATCACGCAAGAGATTTATCCAAATCTCAGAAATTGTTTTGCTGAACCAGGATATATGAGGGAAAGAGCTATTGTCACCCCATGCAATGACACAGCCAAACAACTTAACTCTTACATTCTTGATAAAATACCAGGTGACACCAAGACATACCTGAGTGCTGACACTCTATCTGAAGAATCAGCGGATCAAAACTGGCTTTATCCGCCTGAGATTTTGAACATGGTTTCAGTCCCTGGAGCTCCTGACCACCAGCTACTTCTTAAAAAAGGAGCTGTTGTGATGTTGATGAAGGACATTGATAAACTGTCAGGCCTATGTTATGGAACCAGATTGATCATACTTCGGCTTGCTCAATTTGTCATTGAAGCTATGGTACTTACTGGAGAGCACTTTGGAGAAACTGTTTTCATCCCAAGGATTATCTTCACTGTCAATGACAACATATGGCCTTTTATCCTCAAGAGAAGACAATTTCCTTTGAAACTCTCTTATGCAATGGCCATCAACGAAAGTCAGGGCCAAACTCTGAAATCAGTTGGTATTTATTTACCAAAACCAGTCTTTACACACGACCAATTACATGTTGCTCTTTCCAGTGTTACATCACACAAAGGAGTCAAGCTTCTGATCCTTGATGAAGCCGGAAACAGGACCAACATTACAAAGAATGTGGTTTTGAAAGAGTTCTTCCAGACCATATGGTCTGAATGAACTTTCACCTATTCTCTTTGCAAATTTTGTGCCTTTGGCAATTAGGTCAGTTACTCCCTCTTTGATACGCCTTTATATCACTTAACACTATTGCTTGCTTTGCTTGCTGTACATTTTCGCTGGGATGTTTGGCTGCATAGGAACTTTGTGGTTTTTCAGATCTGTTGATAATATTTTCAGATCATCCCTTGGTAGAGCAGGTGAATATATTGCTATGACTATGGAAGTTGGATTAGAGTTGATGACCATTCTTTTGTTTCTATCAGATGGATTTATCCACCAAAGGGCTGGTACAAGTTGAATACTGATGGTTCAGCTTTAGGAAACCCGGGTAGAGCAGGTGCTGGTGCTTTAATTAGAAATGAGGGAAAATGGATTTATGGTTGTTTTAGGAGCTTAGGAATTTGTTCTAATTTCCTAGGGCACTTAGAGATGATTCAAATTTGGCTAATATGAATATTAGTAATCTGGAAATTAAAATTGACAGTACTGCTGTTGTTGCTGCTATTTCAAATGATAAATGCAGTAACTTAATTCTTTTTGCTCATTATTGATGATTGCAGGACCTTACTAAAAGGCTTCAAGCAATGGAGGCTTACTCATATATTTAGATAAGCTAATCAATGCGCTGATGCGTTGGCGAAACTCGGAAATAGCCATTTTTGTAATAGTCTTAGGGAGGATTTATCTTTGCTTTTTGAACTTCCTTGTACCTCCTTGAAGGGCAAGCTTCTTCATGATGAATCTAGACCATGTTTGTATAGTTTAATTTCTTAATCTACTAGTTCTTGTTATTTCGACAAAAAAAAAAATCTAATATTATACGACTGATGACTCTTGATGTTTTATCGAAACAGAATATGGACATTTTATGTTACTCTTTTTGAGGTACCATTCCTATACCCTGAACCTGCTCTCGTTAAACGTTCAAACAAGACAGACTCTATGCCATTAATGTTTGTGCCGGCAAACATTGTTTGATGATTGATAATTCTTAAAATCTAATATTAATTAATCCGAAACTTTGCATATAGATCTCTAATGTCATGATCTTATTTGTTGCAGGTCCATTTCCAAAATGCTTTATCCTGAAGATCAACTATCATTATGGAGTCAAACATTGCAGCCAAAAACATTTCCAGATACCATCATCATACTTTCCTGACAAACAAAATGGCATTATGCAAGCCATTCATTTTGTAATTTTAGCTTAAATTGGAAACAAATTGGTCCTCTATTGTTAAAAGCTATTACTCCTGAAAAATCAATGAAACCTATGATGCACATTTGAAGTTAAAGAAATTGCCATTTCGTGTCGATTTTCCTTTCATTCAACATTCATTTACAATTTTTATATTTAACTTGGACTATCCTTACCACTACAGTTTAGCTCAGATCACTTGGTCAGTAAATGATGTTAGGAATCACACAAGTTTACTTTCCACGACCATTAGCTCTAAATCTAACTCAAATGCTTGAAGATCCCCTCATTACAAGAGAGTTCCTTATTAGGGGGACTCTTAAATTACCATCCACCTCAATTTTATCTTAAACCGCTGCAAGAATCTCTAGAATTTGGAACTGTAGAAACCAATCTTGCCAAATTTTTGTTTTTTTGGTTAAAACCAAAACAGAAAAAGACTAGTTTAGGACAAAACCACTGGGGAATGCATTCCCCCTAGCATCTGCATCAACAATCTCCCGGACTGAATCAGGAGGAGATCGGAAAAATTGTACTTCATCTTCAAGTTCACACTCAATCTTGGATAATGCGTCCGCACAAAAATTCCCTTCCCGTAGTGTATGCTAAATTTACTCTTGTGGGAAATAGAGACAAACATGAAAATCTTTCCACTATTGAAAATAATGATAGTACACAATGAGTTCTTCTCTCGTCTAGTTACAACTAACTACAGGGTCTTGCAACAAACAAGCTATCATCAAAAAAGCTAGTCAAAATGACTTGAAAGAAAGGGTCAAATCCATTTACTATAATCAAATCAGGAGAGACAGGAAAATGCCTAAATTTGCAGAAATCTTTCTCACAAAGAAGAAGGAAAGCTATTCATCATAGGTTTACTCATCCAAGCAAGAAAGAAAGAGTAGTAAATAGAAAGCGATGCCTACTAGACAGGCTCGAATAAGCCTTGAAATAGTCTCATAGCTTCGTCACCTAGCTTAAGCTATTCTATCTTTTTTCACTCTGCCCCAATATGACATTGTAAAGACTTTTTGGAGTGTCGCTAACCAACGATCCTTTTATCCCTCCAACACCAAGTGCCACCTCAACAGCTAGATTCTAAATCGTTAAGCCTCGCAACCCTTTCCTTTGTATCGGACCTTTCCCGGTTACCACATTTCCGACCATACCCTCCTAACATTATTTACAATCTAGACTTGTTGCTAGACACCGCTTAAGCACACTACTTCCCCAGATATTTAACACTCAACATATGAAACATACTGCAGCCATCACATCAGAGACTTGATCCTGATTCTGGCTGTAGAATAAACATCTTCATTTACAATATGAGGGGAGGATTCCATCCAATGATCATCAAGAAAATCTCAGACCAATATCAACCACACCTAAACATTGTCACAGAAACTAGGCTCTATACAAAGAAGAGATTGATTATTTACCTCCTGTACAATAGGTCCTTATTATTGTTATCAAGTTCAATGATGTTAGCACCCGAGTTGTTAGCTCAACTGGTGAGTGCACCCGTGCCTGGACCGTGAGGTCCTGGGTTCAAGTCCTACGGAATATGGTAGATATTTGAGCATATAATTCTGATTGTAATTAGATTTCAATGTACCTCTAAAAAAAACCCCACGGAATGTAGAATTTCAATGCAGTGAAACTAACGGACTTGCTTGATAGCTAGTCTAGTCTGGTTCCTCCTGTTATCTACTCTTGTAGAATTTCAATGCAGTGAAACTTTTTGCATGTGTAGAAACAGAGAAGTAGAGCATGGGCAATTGGGCATTGGGCAGGACAAGGTTTCTGAGCTCTCTCTCCCCTCTATATACAGCAATGAAGAACCTGCAAATTATAAGAGTGAATAAATTTATCTCATTGAACCCATTGCAGCGTAAAAATGCAGAAACAGTACTTCCTAAGCAAAGACATCATATTGTATATCTGAATGGCCAATCGCAAAACAATTCACCATGCTCTTCCAAATTCAAGTCTAACAAAGGCCCAAATAGTTGGCATCTGCTACAAGTTTGCATTCACATTAGTGTCTAAAGTCTAAAGTCTAAACCTCAACTTTTTTGCCCAAAAAAAACAACCTCAAAACTTTCTACCTAAAAGTGTAATTTGGAGTGTTATCCCATAGACAAATTTCATAGCAAATCATCATTATGACCATCAGCCTTATACTATTTGCTATCATTCGTGTTCAAAATTGTTATTTTTAAGCTGCACAAAGATTGCAACATTTTATCATGCTCACCTCCAATATTATTCTGAAGCATAAACATCCAAACATTTAAGAAACAATTAGAAGGAGATAATTGAGAAACATTACCACTCCTTTCCACAAATTTAGAAAAAAATTAAGTTGTAGCAAGTTGGCCTCTGCTTCTGGAAATGTTTGCTATAAGTTGGTAAAGACAGCAGCCCAAACGTGTGAAGAAAATACAGAGAAAAAATCTGCCAAAAGTTAAAACACAAAAAAAATATAATCATATACTACTTCATAGATGAATTAATTGCTTAAAATTTCAGACAAATCCTTTCTTGTTGTATAATACATATAATGCAGCCTGATATTGCTTAAATTGATTGCCATATCAGTTAATGCAGCAGTCCAAAGCTAGAAGTTGAGCAACTTGTCAGTGTGATAGTTTTCACAGAAAGATACAAAATCAAATTGCATTAAAATGAAGTTTGATAAACAAAAGACAATTAAGGGAGGGACGTAAATTACCATTTCTTTTGTTATTGTTCTTGGAACAATTTTAGCATCCAAAGGAATTCTTTTTGTAAACAACAAATCCAGCAAGAGGTGGCTCTGTCTTTGTGAAAAAAGTAAACTTGAGTAATGCAGAGCCAATCTACAACATTTATGAAGTGCATGTAATAAGTGATAACAATATAACATAGCTCAATCTCAAAACATTGTTGTTGTTCAGTTTTATCAGAGCAATTGGATGGTAAAACAAAATGAAATGGCTGGAATCTCAAAAAAGAAAGTCGGGTGGATTTGATTAGAAGAAATTTAGTTATGGGTAATTATTTGATACACCGTCGGTGTAAATTTTGGATTTCATAAGCGGGTTGTGGAGTTGACACATGTTCATTTTTTTAATTAATTAAGTTTTAAATATTTCAATCTAGTCCCTAGAGGACACATGTCACCATTCAGGACCCGCTTGTGTAGTCTGCTAAACTCCACCGCCGGTGTATTATAAAATTTGCCTTTAGTTAGGGTAATTATTTGATACACCACCGGTGTAAATTTTGGATTCCACAAGCGGGTTGTGGAGTTGACACATGTCCATTTTTTTAATTAATTAAGTTTTAAATATTTCAATCTAGTCATCTAGAGGACACATGTCATCATTCAGGACCCGCTTGTGTAGTCTGCTAAACTCCACCGCCGGTGTATTATATAATTTGCCTTATAAAAAACACAGCCAAGAAGACTCCTTCACTGCGATGAATTGAGATTATGTATGAAAATCCAATATTCCTCAGGTTACAGAAAACGCAAGACGGTAGAAGAAAATTGGGAGAATGAAATCAATCTAGTACGAAAAATAATTTGATGTCAATGTAAATTATTAATTACAATTACAGTGATTATTAATATCTTTCCATAATTTTAAAAAATTTAATATTAGATTTATAAAATTTTTCCATAATTGATAAAAAAATTCAAAGACCAAAAAGAATATTTATTAAAAAATTATTATATTATTATAATACTAAGGGTATTTTAGAAATTTACCAATTAAGATTTTTAAGTTCGTGATTTTATATAGTAGTAAAATAAGATAGTAAGATAAGATAGTAAGATTAATTAATTAATTAGCAGACTACACAAGCGGGTCCTGAATGGTGACATGTGTCCTCTAGGGACTAGATTGAAATATTTAAAACTTAATTAATTAAAAAAATGGACATGTGTCAACTCCATAACCCGCTTGTGGAATCCAAAATTTACACCGGCGGTGTATCAAATAATTACCCTAACTAAAGGCAAAATTATCCAAAATTTACACCGGCGGTGGAGTTTAGCAGACTACACAAGCGGGTCCTGAATGGTGACATGTGTCCTCTAGGGACTAGATTGAAATATTTAAAACTTAATTAATTAAAAAAATGAACATGTGTCAACTCCACAACCCACTTGTGGAATCCAAAATTTACACCGGCGGTGTATCAAATCATTACCCTTTTTATAATCTCAATTTGCCACAGAGCTACAAAATACACTTATCTTCTCTGCTTATTCATCTATTACGTCGCCTTTTTATATCTGCTGCTCATATATCGCTCCTCAAATCATTTCCTTCACCCATCAAAAATTTTGCTTCAATGACATAATTTTCTTACATTTTTTTCAGCAAATCATCATCGTCTTTTTTTTATATGATCCCACCGTGGCCCTTCATTATTTGTTTTTGTTTCTTGGATTTTGTTTTGTTCAGATTGTTTCTTGGATTTGTGATTTAAGGAATTTGCTTCAGTAAGATCCCTTCATTATTGGTTTCGTTTCTTGGATTTTTTTTTTGTTCAAATTGTTTCTTGGATATGTGATTTAAGGAATTTGCTCCAGTCATATTTTTTGGTTACTGGAATTAGAGAGATTCTTTCTGCATTAGGGATAGGGACGGTGAGTTAGTATTAGGGAAGAAAAGCACAACGGGATCGGGAAAGAATTGGGAGAAAACCAGTAAAATTCAATACTTTTGAATGGAAAAATCCCTATCGTTAGATGCCTATTTATACACGTGTCTTTATCTGAATATGGACTGGCCTCTCCAGTAGAGAGGAAGCCAAATCCACTTATCATATTTATTTTTAGTTTATACTCTCTGCCCCCATATATTTGTCACCTTTCAACATACCAAAAAATTAAGTTGGAGTTAGTTAGATTTATAAATTTAATAACTATTTTAAATTACTCACCTAAATTACCCCTCCCCTATCAGTACTACAATTACATCTTTCTTCATTAATTTTACATATAACTTCAAATCAATTTTCCATACATTTACACTCCACGATAAAAAAAAAACCCTCATTAATCAAATTTTTTACTTCAAAATTTGAATAGAGTTTGGTGTAATAAAACTAATAAAATTAACGTATTCATGATATTTATACAAAGGTCAAAATCCATTGTTGTGAAGAGGCTGGGAAGTCTGGGTTTCCCGTCGCAAAAGGAAGGAGATGGTACCGTGTAAAAGAAAGTAAAATAGCAAATTTTCATATCCCAACAGACCCAGCCCCATAACCCACCTTTCTTCCAACGTGGCTTTCTAATTTTTTTTTTGGCCGGAGGCTTTATAAATTCTAAAAACCACTTTTTTTTTTCTTTTTTTTTTTTTCGTTTCATGACACTAAGTTATAATCAAATTTTTTACTCCGGAATTTGAATAGAGTTTGGTATAATAAAATTAACGTATTTAAGGTTGGTGTGATTCCAAACTTCATTTATGTGACTTGACTCTTTCTTTTTCCAAATACGTGGCTTGACTTTAAAGCATGAAACTTTGCCACACGCCCCGCCCCGTCCCTTTGCTCCATACGATGCTCCCTTCTTACATGTCCATCACACGTCAGGTCACATTGTTATCACTTTACTGGTCTCAACACACCCTTTACAAAATTTAATTTTTTAACCCTTAAAATAAAAATTAAATTTTAATTTGGCCTAAACTTAGTGAATTAGTTATATATTTTATTTCTAGAACCTTATAACAATAAGTTATTAATTATGGAATTTACCCTTAAAATAACAATAAAATTTTAATTTGGGGCTAAACTTAGTGAAATTAGGCTAAACTTAATAAAAAGAATGAAAATAGAAAAAAAAAAAGAAGGCAGGAGCAGTAAGAGGCGGGGCAAAAGGAATTATTCTAATTAATGGGTTTAAAATTTAATTTTCTCTACGTTCATCAGGATCTCTTTTAAATCTGCATCTAAAAAAACTTGTAAAAAGCTTATAGAAAATCATCAAAAAAAAATAATTGAAAGTGGGGTTGTCACACAATTAACTAAAAAACATTGATCTTATTGTAGATTTCCTTGATATACTACTATACATGAAGAAGATTTAAATCGGCTATATCCTATTTGGCTTTTCCCATTTTCAATTAAAACAAAAGTTGATGAAAATCCCAATTTATTAAAACTTGATCGTGTGTGATGATTTAATTTAACAATGTGAAAAATATCAGTTTCTTTTTTATCCGCTTTTCTCAATTGTCTAATAAATCCTATTTTAGTTTTAAATCATCAACTAAAATCCATTGTTTAGGTTTTCTACCATTGCCAAACACCAAAATTCCAGTTTATTATGTAGTATGGAAGAAATATAAGATGGAGATGAGGAGAACCATTCCCTCACAAAAAGATCCAAAACGAATTCAATAATAATGAATTAAGATGTAAAGAAATATATAGAACTTAAAAGAAAAAAAAGCAAAAAAAAAAAATAGAAAGATAGGAACGTTAAGAGATAGTTGTGGGAGAGGGTTTGGGAGAGATACATATTACATACTTTACTTCATATAGTTAATTATAAATTTATTGTTATTTTACTTCTTATAATTTTTCTTAATTAAAAGTTATTATTATTTGTTTGAAAGGGTCCATCAAATTTTCAAATTGCTTAATAAGGTGTCAAATTTTGGTGGCCTAATGGTGTACAGATGTTATACAATGTATCAAATATAAACCTCTAATTTATGTTAGATTTAAACCATTTAATATTTCTCATATCTCAATTTATGTGAAGCCAACTTTCATAAATTCATTGTTTGAAATTCAAGGAAATTTCTTACTAATCGACAAAATAAATAAATAAATAAATTGAACAATACAATCAAAATATTGGGGCCAACTTTGCAAGGCTGCAAGTTCGGATGGGTTGAATTTCTTTGGCATAAAAGCATATCAAAGATAGAATTTTCATCAAAACTTTGAAGATGATCAAAGGTGAAGTCGTTAGTAGGAATGTATAAAGTGGAAGGAAACAAAATAGGAAAGTTCGTCAGATATTCTAATGCATATCTTTTCCTCAATCAACAATAATAAAGATTTAATGACCCAATTGGCATAACATAGTATCAGTTTGAAACCACACTACAAATTTTTTTGTAGCATGAAAATAACTACCACAATGACATAGAAATATATTGAAAAATTAGTACAAATTAGGTTTCTTTTTTTTTAGATAACACATTAGGTTTTTCTTCCTTACATTTATCATTTCTGTTCTTTTTAATGTTATCTTAAGTATTTAATCTAATAAACCATCCATAGCATCTTTACAACTCTTAATCCGAAAATATTTGTCAATTTGGTTCACTCTTAATTTAAATACATTAGTGTTATCAACTTGATTCAAAAATCAAGTCTTTGGTTCATCATAGGTGATATAACTAACTAATTATTACTATCAATTTTTTTTTGTTCTTATTCAAATATCTACGCTAAGCTTTATAGGAAATTAAATTATCTACATTTCATTTTTTAATAAAATAAAATAAATAAATGTCTATAAAATGTCAAAACCGATGAAATAAATAAATACTATAATCAAAATATTAAAATCAATTTATTATATATTTTCATAAATCAATATTAAAATCAATTATCATTTTTAAATAATAACACAACAAATCAAAAGACAAAAAGTACAAGCTTAGTTAACAAAAGTTAGAAAAAAAGTCACGATGTGAATGAAACGGTGAGAGTTATAAAATTATTTCCTACGATGAGTAAAATATTGCCAAAACATTGGGGTGATCAAGGATACAAGACCTATGACATCTTTCTTTCTCGGAGCTAAGCTTTATTTTGAAGAAAAAAGGAAAAAAAAAATATTATCCAACCAGTTTCTCAAAAGGTTATTCAAATACTAACAAGATACTGCTCATGGTGCTACCAAGCACCATATTAAACCCATACCAAGAACACGTATAGTTTCTTGGGAAAAATTCAAAAAGGGGTGGTCTATTAGGAATTTTTATTAATTGGTACCATGAAAATTAATAATTATTACTAAGTAAATCTTAAGTTATGAAATTTGTAAAAAGGAACTTGCAATTACTAACATAACCTTTTTACTACTTGGATATATATATTTATAAGTTAGCAATTCTATTCCTTCAGCCAGATTTTTTTTCCTTTTTTTTTTGCCAAAGATCTTTTCCCCAATTGAAAAATCCTTAAACTCCAAAAAAATTCAAACCTAGCTAACAATCAATCCATGGCAGTTCTTCTCTCCTCAGCATGATAGATCGAATAGGAAAATGGGGAAATTGACTTTGATAAAAACATGGCCAAGCTTTTTGATGGTGGTTTGGTTGTGGGCATGTAATAAACTTAAACTCTTTTCAATTCATATTATTTCTGTAAATAAATTTATCATCTTGCAATATAGAAAGGCAGATTATACATTGTAAGAAATTCCACCTTTTTTTAAATACCCAACTAGAGGCAAAGATGAAATACGTAAGAGGAGGAAGGGAGGGGAGGGGAGAATAAAGTTTTTTTTTTTTTGGTTTTTTTTTTCAATTGCAAAGAAAAAGGTAAAGGTAACAATAGTGAGGATATAAAGGTAATTACAATTTCCTTCGTACAAATTTTGTAACTTAGGATTTATTTGGTAATAATTATTAACTTTCATTGTACCAATTAATGAAAATTTCTAATAGACCACCCTTATTTGAAATTTTCCCTAGTTTCTTTGATACTCCATCAAAACTTATAATTTATGTATTTCTTATAAATTCATAGTTGTATATACTAACATTTTCCAATGAGAAATATTGAGCACGAGCACATGCTTGATTATGCTACCGGTAATGGCTTTCTCTTTGATTTTTTCAGTCTTCCTCCCAAGTGAGGATTCTATCTTGTCTTGGACAAGTTGTTCTCCTTAGATAAGTTTGATGTTTATCTTAAGGATCGGATAGTTAAGATTTTGCTTCCGTTGAAATCCAAGTTTGAATTTCAAATTTGGAGCAAGGGTTCTTTAAAAGGACGAATTTGTGTTCATCACCATGAGTGGTTTTGGTGGTTATCTCATAGTTTTGGGTGTTTGTGTGAGAGTTTTATATTCAAACAGTGTAATTTTAATTCGATGGCAGCGGAGGAGGGTAACCTTTCTAATAGGTACTCCAAATTGTCTATCAATGAGGAGGACCAGGGGAGAGTTATCATCGAAAAAAAGTGGCTAGATGACATAGTGGGAGATGAGGAGTGGTTTTGTCTGACTGCAAAATTATTTGCTAAAAAAAGAGTCAAGGCTGATGTGTTGAAGAGTGTTTTCTATCAGGCGTGGGGTTTGGAGAAAGGGCTGATCGTGAGAGAAGTAGGGGAGAAACTGTTTATTTTTCAGTTTGAGGATGAATTGGAGAAGGACAAAGTGTTTGTCAATCAGCC
Source organism: Corchorus olitorius (assembly GCA_001974825.2). Lineage (NCBI taxonomy): Eukaryota > Viridiplantae > Streptophyta > Magnoliopsida > Malvales > Malvaceae > Corchorus > Corchorus olitorius. The sequence continues at coordinate 5,611 of AWUE01013636.1, read as the reverse complement.
ATGGATGTTCAACAAGGCGTTGCTGCTGTTCCAGGAGTATGGGGGATTCATGCTTCCGGAGGACATCCAATTCATCTCGTGTCCGTTCTGGATACGAGTGTACAAGGTTCCACCTCGTCTTATGGATGAAAGGATTGGAGCGGCCATAGGCGATTCCTTGGGGAAGGTCCTGGAAGTGGATGTCTCGGATGGTCGGTTCATTCGACATTCGAGTCAGTATTGATGTCAAAAAGCCTTTGAAGAATGGTACTTTTTTGACCATCCCTGAAGATGGTGGAGAATTAGAGGTGAAGTTTCTGTATGAGAAACGTCCGGATGTGTGCTGGGTTTGTGGTATGATTGATCACCAGGAGGGTGATTGCTTGGTAGCGACACAAATGAGGAAAACTCAAGGATTCGTGGAACGTAAATTTTATGATTCCATGTTGATCGAGACTCCTTCTATGGGCTCTCCACGTTTTGAAGGGAAAGAAAATGGAGGGAGGAGAAAGAATCTCTTGAATCCAACCTCTCCAAGGTCTCATGGTGGGATTTCCATTAGTAACCAGAGGACTATCAATGTACAATCTCCGCCGAGGGCCAATGGGGAGTAGGGGCGGCCGAATCCCTGAATATATTCCGACGACGGTGACGGGGGCGAACCCGAGAGGGATCCGGTACCATGTGGATAGTCTAGTATTACGTGGCAAAAAGGTGGCTTCTGCGTTGGAGGAGGCGAGTGAATCGTGCGAAGGGGATTCCGAGTTTCGGGGCCAGTCTGTTATGAAGGATGTCGATTTTGGAGGAATGGCTGAACTACCTTACGAGGGATTTGTGGTTGATCATGGGTTGGCAGGAAACAATTTGGAAACTGCTGTGCCGAATTTTGTGGGCGCTGGACCCTCCATGGTGCGGAAAATTAGCAAGGAAGGGAGCGTGCAACTGAATCAATGAAGAAGGTAACTGATGATTATTTGGCGCTAAACGTGGGGACTGAGTCAGCTGGATCTGCGGTTAAAGGGGAAAAAGTCAAACCTAATGTGGAGGCCTCTACTATAGATGCTGTGAAATTGGATGCTGCAAAATTGGCCTCCAAATTGGGCCAAATTATTCCTGGAATAGGGCCTGTGGCAGCGGGTCAACATATGGATGGTGCGGCCCATAATGGACTGATATGCAACAGGGTTAGGGGTGATAATGGGCAAGTAATTCATAGCCCAATCACAACGTTTTCAGCCGCAAATATTTCTGCTTCAACATCCTTTGTTTTTGGAGCTGGTAAATCAGGGAAGCAGAATCTTAATCGAAAATGGAAGAAGGCAGAAAAATATTCGTTCGACTTTTTGTCTCAAGTTTCAAATATCAAGGAAGGCAGGAAACGAGTGAAAGGGAATTCTATCTTGGATGTGGGAGAGGCTGGTGCGATGAAAAAATCAAGAGAGCATGAAGCTCAAGCCGAGGATCATGAAGATGATTCTGGCGAAATTGGCGAGAAGACAAAGGAAGCGGCGGAGGGAGCAGATGATGCTCACCTCTGCCGAGAGCAATGAATTGCTTAGCTTTGAACTGCCGGGGTCTAGGTTCTTCCCGGGCAGTTCATATCTTAGGAGATCTAATCCGTTGTAACACTCCCCATATTGTTTTTCTTTCTGAAACTAAAAGAACACAATCGGAGATGGAGTGGATTAGGGTTAGGTTGAGATTTGATAATTGTTTTTCAGTAGATTGTAATGGTAGAGCAGGGGGTTTGTCTTTGCTCTGGAATAATGGAATAAATATTTCTTTGTTGTCTTACTCGATGAATCACATTGATGTTCATGTTAATCCAAACTCAGCTCTCTCTTGGAGGATGACAGGATTTTATGGAGCTCCAGAGGCTTCTCGAAGAAATGAGACATGTAGACTAATGAGACATCTATTTACACAGTCTGATTTACCATGGTTAATTATGGGAGATTTTAATGAAATTTTAACTTTGGAAGATAAGAAAGGAGGTGCTTTAAGATCTCAGTACTTAATGGATGCTTTCCGGGATACGATTGATGATTGTGGGTTGGTTGAACTTCCTATCAGAGGGCCACGAATGACTTGGCATAGGCGAATTCATGGAGAACTGGTTTTCGAGCGTTTGGATCGATGTTTTGCTTCAAATCCTTGGCTGGAACTTTTCACTCATAGCTATGAGAAGCATATTCCTTCATCCATTTCAGATCATATCCCAATTATGGCTTGTGTGAGTCAATGGTTGGATGTGGTAAATGGGAGGGGTCGGAGGTTTTGTTTTGAAAACATGTGTGTTTGCATGATGGAGTTTCCGACGTGGTGCGAGATGCGTGGGAGGAATCGAGTGGAGATGGCATTATGAGCAAAATTAAAAATTGTGCTAGGAGATTGGCAGTGTGGGACAAGGAGGTCTTTGGTAATGTGAGACACTCAATTGTTGCAAAGAAAAGAGAATTTAGTGCGATTTTTAATGAAGCACAGGGGGATGGAAATGCAGAAAGAATGGGGAAGTGTCAAGAGGAACTCAATGCTTTATACAACCTTGAGGAACAAATGTCGAAGCAGCGATCAAAAGCCTTTTGGCTGCGGGATGGTGATAGGAACACGAGATATTTCCATTCACTAGCTTCAGCTAGACGAAAACAAAAAATATAATTACGGGCATTAGAGACAGCGACGGGATCTGGAGAACAAACTATCAAGAAATAGAGAGTGAATTGGTGGGTTATTTTCGAGATATTTTTTCCTCTTCAAATCCATCGGAGGCAAATGTGGATTTGGTTGTAGAAAAGGTGGGTAATATGGTTTCGTCGGATATGACAGATGCATTTGGAAAAAGTGTTACTAGGGAGGAGATTAGACAAGCTGCATTTGATATGCAGCCAAACAAATCGCCGGGTCCAGATGGAATGTCTCCCAAATTTTTCCAAAAATTTTGGGAAATCGTTGGTGATGATGTGATAGCTATGGCTTTGCCATTCTTGAATGAAGGTACTCCGCTTCCTAGTATAAATGATACTTGTATTGTTCTTATTCCAAAGATAGATTCTCTAGTATTGGCCAAAGATTATAGACCTATAAGTCTATGCAATGTAGTGTTTAAAATTGTTTCGAAGGTTTTGGCAAACAGAATGCGTGTTGTTTTACCTGATTTGATTGGTGATTGTCAGAGTGCTTTTGTTCCAAATAGAATGATTTTTGATAGTGCCATGGTTGCGTTTGAAACGATTCATTTTATGAAGAATAAGGTTTCGGGTCGAAAGAAGCATATGGCGTTGAAGTTGGATTTAAGCAAGGCTTATGATAGGGTAGAGTGGATTTTTTTGGAGAAATTAATGTGTAAGATGGGCTTTCCTGATCGATGGATTTCCAATGTTATGTTCTGTGTTAAGACGGTTACTTATTCGGTACTTATTAATGGGCAGCGGAGTGAATGTATAGTTCCTACAATGGGTATTAGGCAAGGGGATCCTTTGAGTCCCTATCTCTTTTTGTTGTGCATGGAAGGTCTCTCTGCTATTCTACAGGATGCTAGCATGAAGAATATGATTGAAGGTGTTGCAATTAATAGATATGCTCCAAAAGTTTCGCATTTGTTCTTTGCCGATGATAGTCTATTATTTCTTAGGGCAAGTTTAGAGGAATGTGGTGTAGTGAAAGAACTACTTCATGAGTTTGAATTGGCATCGGGTCAGCAAATAAATATCGATAAATCTGCCTTGATTTTTAGTAGTAATGTCACGGAAGCATTGCGAGATAGTATTATGCAGAATTTGGGGGTTGGAAGGATTTTGGAGAATGATAAATATTTGGGTTTGCCAATTATGATTGGTAAATCGAGAAGAATAGAGCTTCAGTTCATTAAGGATAGACTTTGGAAGCGTGTTAGGAGTTAGAGGGGAAAATTACTTTCAATAGCAGGTAAGTCAGTTTTAATCAAAGCAGTGGCGCAAGCCATACCGTTTTACCTTATGAGTTGCTTTCGTTTTCCAAAGTCTTTTCTCCATGAGTTAAATATGATCATTGCCAATTTCTGGTGGGGTGAGAAAAATGACCGCAGGAAAATTCATTGGTGTAGTTGGGACAAATTATGTGTTTCTAAGCTGGATGGGGGTTTGGGTTTTCGAAGATTTTGAAGCTTTTAATCTGTCATTGTTAGCAAAACAGTGTTGGCGCCTGATGCATAATCCAGAGTCTTTATGCTATAGAGTGTTGAAAGCTAAATATTTTAGAGGGTCTTGTATGATGCGTGCTTCTTTAAGGAGGAATCCTTCATTTTTGTGGAGGAGTCTGTTGGCTGGGAGGATTATTCTTGAGGAAGGGTGTAGATGGAGGATTGGAAATGGTGCTAATGTGAAGGCCTATTATGATAAGTGGATCAATAATGCCCCTTGGTTTAAGCCGAGATTGAAGGATACTACATCTGGTCTGCCTGATACGAGGGTCTCTGAGTTTACTGATCATTAGAATAAATCTTGGCGAGTGGATAAATTGGAGGAGACCTTTGTTTATGAGGACTGCTGTACAATTCGGGGTCTTCCTATCCCGAATCATTTTGATAATGATGCTTTGATGTGGAACTTAGATTCGATGGGGAGATTTTCTGTTCGTTCAGGTTATTTTGTAGCTAGAAATGTTCTTGGGAAGGATGATTCTTCAATTATAAATCGAGTGCCTTTGTGGGATATTATTTGGAAGGCAAGGGTATATCCTAAAGTTCAGTTTTTTATTTGGAGGTTAGTTAAAAATATCCTTCCAGCCTGTTCAATTTTAAAGCAAAGAGGAATAGATTTAGATGATGAGGGTGCGGTATGTGGGAATGGGAGGGAAGATTTGGAACATGTGTTTATTAATTGTCCTCTTAGTATAGCTGTTTGGGAACTGCAATGTCCATGGTTTCTTACCTATTTTAGGAACTGGGCCAATATGGATGACGTCTGGCAAAGAATGTTTCTTAAAGCATCCCAACTTGGCTCTTTAGAACGAGTTTTCTTTACTTGCTGGTTAATTTGGTTCAATAGAAACCAGTGTATTCATGAGGCTATGTGTGGACTTCCTCAAGTTATCTCGATGCGTATCAACCATCATATGCAACAAGCTTTTCAGGATGACAAATCGAGTGCGAGGCAGGTGGAAGATCGAGCTATAATCCAGTGGAAGGCGCCGTCAGTGGGGGTGATTAAGTTTAATATGGATGCAGCATATGAGAATGAGGAGAAGACTGCTGGTTTTGCAGCAGTTATGCGGGGTTCGAATGGGGAAATTATGGGTTGTAAAATGATCTTCCAACAGTTTGTTTTAAGTTCATTTTATGCTGAAGTCTTGGCAATTAAGATGGGAGTTCAATGGGTTGTTGAGGAAGGTGTTAAAAATTGCATTATTGAGAGTGATTGTTTAGTAGTCATTTTGACAATTAAGAGTCGAGAGGTTTGTAATTGGGAGGGTGCTTGCCTCATTAATGAGATTCGGGGTTTAGTTAGTTTCTTTGATAACATTTTGTTTGTGCATGTTAAGAGAGAGGCTAATGTTTGTGCTCATAGGTTAGCAAGATTTGCTTTGACGAAATTTGTAACTTGTGTGCGGTACAGGTCTTTGCCACCTGATGTTTGTAACCCGGATGTTATATAAT